>WURT03167745.1:0-10555 GCA_009936505.3 Holothuria glaberrima | reverse complement strand
GGGAAAGTAGTCCACACAACCACACATTATGACCATGAACATCACACACCCCATCCATACCCTTTTTGTTCTACTGACGACTAAGCAAAACCTGTGCTAGGGATAAGTATGAACATGCTGTTAAAGAAGATTTGTTACTACACCAATGACAGTCTTTGCTCATATTTCACAAGTACATAAAAACTGAATATCTTTTTATGTAATTTATACTTGGACCGCATTAAGTACATACATTTCCCATAAATGTGGCATCTGGTTTGTTTTCAATCTCCCACAGGCCGATGTTGAAGGCTTCATAGCGCTTGTGCTCTTTAGCATATTTGTGTTTGTTCTGCTCATAAGGGAAGAGATCTTTCGCCATCATGAAAGCACTGAAGGAAAAACAAAGACAAACAAGACAAAACTCAGTCACTTCATGATCAAAGACAGTCACGTTGGTCAACGTACAGTAAGGACAATCTATTGTTACAAATTACTCACCTCACACTTTGAAGACAACAAAATTCCATGACTTTCATCATTACCTTTCTTTTTTTGAACCAATTATGAAAATCTGTGACTAAGCACATCTGCCAGTGTAAAATTCTAGATAAAACATGTACTATATGTATGTTATTAAAACAACTTTCAATCTTCCCAAATTTTATAAACCTTCTTGGACTTCTGTCCCTCTTACAAAGTTTACAAAGTTCCAGGACATCTTCTTACTTGAAAAGTGAAAATAAAATCCAATCTCTTTTTAATGGCTTTTCCAGGCCAAAGGAATAAATGACTATGTAATACTTCCATTAATAATATGTCCAAGTAGCATGCAAGAAAATTAAAGGGATCAGGAGTCTTGTTTTTCCATCCACGTTATTTCTGAGCAAGCACCTGTGTTTACAAGAGTCACTTTCAAAAATGCTCTTATAGCTAATTTAGGATGAAACCTTTGAAAACAAAGACTACAAAAGGCAAACAAAACTATGCATTTGTCATGATTAGCCCATCAAAACACTTACAACATTAACCTTGTTCAAGATAAATCCTTGCTTTAATGTCACTATACCAGAGTTCTGATTCATCTTTGCTTGAAAATAACATACTGAATGCTAGGTTCACAATATGACAATAACCTATACACAAATTTGATGGGTAGCACAAGTAATGACTGAAAACTCATGAGGGGAATGAGTCCTTATTTCCAACAAGCCATTTCAGCTTGACATCTATCAACGAGACAGTCCTGTTCTCAAAAGTGGGCTTTGCAGGAACTGAGGAGACTAGTAAAATTTTCCCATCTCTGCTACCTTCTCTAAAGAGGTGCCATGTACAAAAAGAGAATGCAAACTGTTCACTTCTGACCAATACTGTACTTTTTATTTAACTACTTAATGAACTGCCACCAGCAAGAGTTGAATTCCCCAAACCATGCTCGAAAACTTTCAATCCCCTCTCCCCTCATCCCCCCACCCCCCCAAAAAAGTATGTAAGACAAAACGACTGAGAAATAAGCCAGTTGCACATTAGAAGATTGCATGCTAGGAAGGATTATTCTCTTACTGTACCAATTACATGGACCCTACACTATTTTGTATTAGCAAACATCATCATCTTGTTTATATTGTGGTTTTCAACATTAACTGCTCGTTAAAAGTGATCTGCTTTGAAGGAACTGTTTTCCTAATGACCAATGTTTTCAAAAGTTGAATGGAGTACTTTATTATTGAAGGGAGAAACAAAAACAGTCACTAGAAGTGTGTGTTGGCGAAAAATGGCAGAATCTGTATGATGATACAGCAAAATTCCTGGCATGTAATTTCAAGTCTTCAGCATCCATATTGCTTAGAGTCAAAGGCCTCTGTAGGACTATGAACAATCTCTTACATAAGAGTATGTGAAACAAACAAAACCTGGAAAATGAAAGTCAATATTGAGTGAAAAAATCAGACAAAGATACTCACGTTTCATGAGTCCCATAAAAGAAGATTGGATACTTATTGGCTGGGGGTTTCACACCTCCTTCTTGGACTTCATCCACCTGTCAGGCAGAAATAAAATTATAAATATGTTCAGGAAACAAAACGTCTGGGCGATCCAGAATGGCTTAAATTTGCATGTTTAAACAAAAACAAAATTTCTGCTATAACTGCAAAACATGCAGCATGCAGACACATAAAAACTTACTCTCAAAATAATGTTATGAGATAATTAGTGAAGAGCTATGTCTAAGGTCTCCCTCCTTTACTAACTGATTGAAGTCATCAACTAGCACCTTGTTTTCCAACTCTTAACCTCAACTATGAATATGCAAGCAGCCACATATGAGAAACAAGAGATAGATCAAAGACATTTGGCTCAAATCAAGCACACATTTAAGGCAAATCATTGTCTTCCCAAGTTCTGGAATACTGCAACCAAGGCAAAGTTGTTTTAATATTTACCTGGTCCACCGAGGGCTCTTCTCCAAATTGCAACAGACTTTGTCAACCAAGCAACCCACTTTGATGACAAGCCATACCAAATGGGAAAAAAGTCAGACTGCCACCCAAGAACCCTACAAGTACTACAGATGGAGTCCTGCATTCGACTTGACTGCATATCAAAATGTAATCGACCAAACTTTTTAGTTCGCTAGATCAGAAAAAACTATAATGTATTCCTGAAACTGCTTTATTGGGATTTGAGAATTGGGAAATGAGATCCCTTCATTGCAATTTCATGTGGATTTAGCAAATAGCGGGACCATGGTCAATGCCAACTATTATCATGCAGACTTACTGTAAACAAATAGTTGAAACTCACCCTTGCTGGCCAGTAAGGCCATCCTTTCATCTTGGCAAACACCTTGTCCCCTGGCTTGAATTGTACTTTGGCCATGATTTCTACAAGAACATTTCCTTTCTACTAATAACATGAACAACTGTGAGATCAATGAGCAGTTGAACAGGAATCTTCTGCCTCTCTGCTGAAGCCTGTTTCATGTGAGTCCGGTATCTGAAATGCCAAACTGATAAAGTTATGATGTAATGTAAACTGTCAAAGCTCAAGCAAAAGCACAACTTCCGCTAAAGGTTAAATGTCATATTACTTATGATGATCAAGACTTATCCGTTTTACTGTGAAAATTGTGTCATCATTCCATGGAGCAATACCATTATTTTTTTTTTGCAAGGGAGGGAGGGAGCGAGAGAGGAGGGGGAGCATCAGGCCAGACATCTTTACAGCAACAGATACAACCAAGTGCCTAACAAGCACTATGTTGTACTGCAGCTCTATTAATGTGTAATACATCTTGTATTACATGTCATTTTGATCAGTACGGTATCACCACCAGTAGACACCATGGTTTAAAAAACAACACTTGTGCATCACAATTGATTTTAACTGTTAACGATCTTGCACAGTCCTTACTGTTCATGAAACAGTAAATCACAGACTGATATAATTATCATGAATTTCTCCAAAGCTTTTGATACTGTTCCCCTCAACTGACTTTTACTTATGTGGTTGGATCACAAACTTTCTTAAGTACTGTACACAGGTGACAGGGCTGTACAATGCAACCAAAATGGTCACATTGGCCACCGCTTTGTCAGTCCGTGCAACCACTAAATTTGATTCAGTGGTGGATGGCAAGTAATGTTTTATACTTTTGGTCGCCTGAAATTTAGGCTGAAAATAATTATTAGAGACTCAGTTGTCAGCACTACAATCTTCTCTAAAATTGCCGGTCACCATAAATAAATATGTTCCTCTGAATCCTCACGTGTCTCAATGCCTAGCAGTCCTTGTTTCTTTCTTGTCAAGCTGATCTCATTTCACAGATTTACTCCCCTTTTGATATGCAGACAACCCTACACACACTAGATATGCATACATACTGTATTGTCATCATGTCAACAGTGACTTTTATTTCAGCACTCTGTGATGATCTGATGATGCAGCATGAGATACAGAGATACTGTAGATAATGTCAGCTTCGGCTGAGCTGGCGACTGTTTCATAGGTTTTTAGTAGCCAGTAAGCTGTGCGGGTGTTTTGGGGGGGATTTACTAGCCAGTGGCCAGTGCCCAGTCCCCACCTATGTACAGCCCTGACTGTACAGAAAACAAAGAGTTGTAGTTGGTGGCATTCTTTTTGGATTGGCCCAGCATCATCTGTAGAGTACCACAGCATACTGTCCTGGGTCCATTACAGGGCTTGAAAGTAAGCTTTTCCTTTCTGAAGCTAAAAACAGCTTCAGAGACCCTTTATTTTGAAGCTTTTCTGGAGCTGTTTTACCATTGTCTGGAGCAGTTTTCAATTTTTCAAAGAAACCACTGTTCATATATACATCGGTACAGACACATACAAGAACTGTCTACATACATTAACAATGAACAGATATGATTGCACTACTTTGCAGTACTGAAACACAAGACCACATTTTTATGGAACTCAGGTTGTGTATGTCTAGTTTAGCAATGGTATGATATATGTGTAGTGTACTATATAGGCTATGTGATGCCTCTACAATGAGCTCAATACATACTGGAAATGCTCTCCGGCTTAGGATTTGCAAGCTGGTTGATGTCTCACGTGCAACTGAGCAACACGCCATACATTTTAGTCAATGTGAGCTGTATAATGCTGCACTGCAGATAGCTACATACTACTGCTCGGACAAACAGTCACGCCACGAACATAAACTTCCATTATTTTTCACGGTATGAACTGCTAAATTTATGCAACAAAACCACTGGTGCATCATTGGATATTTATATGCGGGAAATGTTTCCATGATGATCACGGAGCTAATTGTAGCAACTAGCACGATTGCTAGTGAAACATGTTTCGCAGAACTAGCAGTAGCGAGATCGCCAGTGTAACATCAACCAGCCTACAGTATCACAACTCACAACATGAACAATACAAATTTTGAGCATATTCTTGCATGTAGTTAAAGGCAATAGGCAGTCACCCCAAAATTTGCTTTGAAAAATCAGCAGACTACTGCAAAGCTCCTCTTATTGCATTACAAGCACCTCTGAAGATGTTTTGAACATAACTATTACAAACAACAGGTACTAAAGCAAGGAGAAATTCTCCTTGAATTTCACAATTCACTAACAAAAATATTGTCACATGATAAAAATAGACCATTCATGAACTAGAGTGACAGGGCATACTAACTCTGATTGGGGTGACTGCATTTTCCCTTTAAGTCAATGGAAGTCCTCACTGAGATGGGGTGATGATCAAGAGCACTGCTTGTGTCTAGGGATCTTCTCATCCCGTCTTGTGGTCAGTGCCTACAGCAGTTTATTTCTGTGAGACACCGCAAATTTTAAGATCGGTAACTTTTAATAACAGTTTGTATCTTGTGTACAATAACAAGCAATTGCTTGTTTAAGGTAATCCAGGGTTCAAAATAAGCAGGCGCACAGGCGCAATTAGAGCACCTGATTGATTTGAAAGCGCCTGCTACAATTCTGAAAAAGCGTACGACTTTCAGAAGGAATGATTTTTCTCTTCAAAAATAATATTCTAACCACATATTATATGAACAAAAAATCCAATCAACATTCGAAAGTTTGACGTGAAATATCATGCCTAGTCTTGCCTAGCGACTTTTCACAGACTGGCAGTTATGAATTCGCTACGCTAAATCTGGCCCTGAAATGCAGACCTACATCACACTTAGGTAGGCTATGCTATATTGCAACGAAAATATCCATCTGAGCTTCCAACTCACAATGTAAATTCCCTACGTTAATTTCACCTCACATTTATCACTGGTGTACTAGCTCTGCAGCACGTAGAGTAACCACATACCAAGCTATAACCAAAACTGTAACTGTCTGCCACTCAGTGTAACTTTGAAACACTAGACTAGGCTGTATAAAGACTCCATATGTAAACCTGTTAGGATAGCATTGCAGCCAAAGCAAGTAACTCTGAAGAAAACAGTATCGTACAGGAAAATTATGCAAGGAAAGTTTTCGAAAATATTAAAAAGGGATTAGTTAGAGTATTTTACACATGCCTTGAAACTATTTTACGAAATGAATGCCATCTAGATAATTTTGGAAAGCATTCAGTTTTACCTTTAAGTTGGATACCCTGAGAGTGAAACACCTACACACTAATGTGTACTAGTATACAGTAGTATCTTGAATTGAAATTTTAAAGAACTAGGAGGGTTGGTAGGCCCCGATTTTGAGCAACATTCTTAGGGTTAAAGAAGCTTAGAAATTTCTTATCATCATCAATTTTAAAAGATACTAAAATTAATGTTGGTAACCTCGCCCTATTTTGTTACTTTATCAGGTTTAGTCTATGGGGTGAATAATTTGGATATGTATTTTTCTTTGGAAGGGGGATTTCTGTTCTAGACTGAACGCATATGAGCTTAATTTAGTTAATTTTTGAAGCACAACTTAGTATTCTTGTCTCCCTTTTTGGCATGTGATGTATATCCATGTGTACAAAGCAGGTAGAAACAATAAGATAACTCAAAATGTTAAAATACAGAGTAACTCCTCGGTCACTAAAAGTAGCTCCTGGTCAAGCCTGCAAGCCAGTGGACCAGGAGTTACTTTTGGCAAAAAGTAGCTCCTGGTATTCGACTGCTTATTTTGACACCTGGGTAATCTTGAGATGTCACATAAATTTTTAAGATATCTGAGGGAGTGGACTGAAAGGCTTCTTTGCTTGTATTCGCATGATCAATTTTTGTAACCGATTTTCCTCAACTGCATACGGTTAGCGAGTACTCGCTATTCGGTCCCAGCACAAGTCTATTACTATTCTTAGCTTACATAAATGACTTATCCCATTACATCTCTTCTGAGGTCAGTCTATATGCTTTAACTGTGTGATTTATAGACAAATATGGAATACTAATGACTTCATAAATACCTTTGTCAAATGGCATGATGATTGGTAAATTTGCATAATTTCAACTTCAAGGAATGCTTCTTAATGAGGATCACTGACTCCAGGAATCCTAACTCCATATAATTACATGCTAGGTAATGAAACCTTAGAGGCCCCTTATTGCTGTAATTAGTACTTAACTTGGAAACAACATTTCTAACACTAAACTAGAATAAACATATTAACCATCTTAAGTCATCTGCCAATTGGTCCAAGGTTTCATTGGAACCTCCACTCTTGCCCAACAAATATCAAAGCCAAAGACTACCTTACAAGTTAATACACTTAAAAAGCCCTTTTGTGGAGTACTCATCCTCTGTCTAGGACCCATTTACTGCCTCCTTAAAGGCAATTTAGGCAGTCACCCCAAAGTCTGCTTTGAAAAATCAACAAACTCTTGCAAATCTCCTCTTATTGCAGTACAAGCACCTCTGAAGATGTTTTGAACATAACTTTCACAAACAATAGGTAAATCAAGGAGGAATTCTCCTTGAATTTCACAATTCACTAACAAAAATACTGTCACCAGGGCTCAACATAAGTGGGCGACCAGGCGTTATTTGGGCCTGTAGATTAGAAAAAAGCTGCTGGAGACCCAGTTAAAACGGTACTCTGGGGCGCTATTTTCTCACAAAAATAACGCCCCCTGAAATTGCTGGGCATGTTTTTCTTTAAGAAAATAATGCCCGCAGCAATGCCCAAACAGTATTTCCTTGAGGAAAACATGCCCAACCCTGTTTTCTCTAAGAAATTACTGCCAGGGCGTATTCCAAATCCAAATGCAAATCGTTTAAATATTGAGTAACTCCTGAGTCACCAAAAGCAGCTCCTGGTCCCGCCTGAAAGCCTGTAGACCAGGAGTTAATTTTGGCAGAAAGTAGCTCCTGGTATTCAACTGCTTATTTTGACCCCTGACAGGTCACATGATCAAAATAGGCCATTCATGAACTAGAGTGATGGGGCATACTAGATCTGATTGGGGTGACTGCTTTTTCCCTTTAATGAACAAATAGAGCAGATCCAATGCAGAGCTACTAGACTTGTTTGCAGTGATTATTTCTCCCATAGTAGTGTGACTGAAATGTTAAAGTAACTAGGGTGGAACAGCCTTAAAGCTACATGAGCTGTAAACAGACTAACGACTCTCTACAGTATAAGGCTAGAATGCGCCTCCTTACACACCTGACCCTGCACCCTAGACCCCACTTAAGAGTGCTGCATAGTTTTCTCAGATTAGAATCTCTTAGGTACTTATCCCTTGAATGACACACCCAACTGTGCCTGGGCATGGTCAGTCAAATGTGGGTCATTGAACAATGACAGTGTAACACACATGTTGAACATTATTGTCAGCCACTAGTGTGACTGAACTAGGTGAGTCACATTACCTCAATTGTCAGTCACCATGGTGATGAAGGGGTATACCATTGTAGTTCAATTGTTGCACTTTGTGCAGAAAACCAACTGTCACTGTCCTCACTTTGTTAGTTGATTTGGCAGCCCACCAAACATCCATCAGGATAGCAAATTGTGCATCAAATTTGTGACTGAAATGTGGGCCATTTTGTCACTACGTTTTGTTGACAACATAGCGAACAATGACTGACCATACCTGGAGGTAGTGGGGTGTGTCATTCAATAAGTGCACTTATTCACAGGCTGTGACAGTGCAGGACATTCCAATGAACGTGTGCGACAACTGTCCCTCCACTGAAACGATGTAGGCTAAGGCTCAGTAAAAACTGAGACTTCACTGGAACTGTACCCAAGCCCCAAACTTGTAATAATTTTCCTTTCACACAATGTCTTTGGCTGTCTTCAAATCCATGCCGACATTCAACATTTACACAAAATTTTTTGCACAGAGTACAAACATTTTTATGAACCTTTTGTTATGCCTAACATTAAACCTGCACCATCAAGGTTGTCAGAAACACTACTGTATATCTGTACATATCTGATAAACCCATGCAGGGGCTGTGTACATGAACCATGCAGTCTGATAATCCAGCTACTTATTCATGTACACATACTGTATGTCAGGGCTCGACATAACTGCTCTCCGCTGGCCTGAGGCCAGCGATTTTTGCGTCGGGTTAGTTAAAATGCCGCACAACTGGTCCTCTGGCCAGTTGAATTTCGCTACTGTTGAAAAGTTGCGACAGCCATCTTAAAAATAAAAAAATTTTATTGCCATCACTGTTACAGTATGTGAAACAAACTTGAGTCTCCAAGTGGATCCAAATCCAATGAAGTTGCTGGAATGTACACCACTCTTAATAGATGTTTCTGAAGCCAGGAGGAGAGGGACAAGAAGTCATAGGCACCTCGACCCCTTCCCCTCCCACAGAGGGCGCTCATATCACTGTTACAAGAAATCTGTACAAAATCATGCGTGATTCTGAGTTCAGCCAAACACATTTCCCCTGAACTGGGGCTCTTCACACTCCCATGGCTCCTTTGGCATCTACTATAACTCTTACTCTGCAAGGTACCAGCTAATTGGCCATAAAATTGATCATTTTTACAGAAGGCCAGTGAAAAATTGGTAGGAATAGTAGAATTAGAAAGTTACTGGCCCTGCTGGCCAGTGAATATTTTAACCTTAAGTCAAGCCCTGTATGTACTGTAACTAACAAATGTAGTGACTTAAAATTTCTGCTGGCAGTTGAAACTTAGGCAGGCCTACAGAATGTCCTGTGGAGAGGACAGTCTCTTTAGTTTAGGTGGAGTGACTGCAGAAGCAACCTAATTCATTGAGTCACTCATGCACACAACCTCTCTCTCTCCCTACTATTAAAGTTTGTAACCCTACAAGAGCTAGCCTATGAAGAGTAATTGTTGGGCAGTTCACTGTTTCGGTATGACAGTCCATTGTGCCACCAATCTGGAGTGGAGGCCCAGCCGGAATTGCAGAGGTCAAACATGAAGGTAGTGTTACAGTATATGAGGGCAATCCATTGTAAGTCATGAGCTCTTTATTAGGCAAAGGGAAGATTGTCTAAGCCCACTGAGCCTACAATCTGGAGTGGAGAGACGGTCATAGTCAAACATGAGTGGTCAACCATTGAAGGAAGATTGACGAGACCTTAGTCCATTGAGTTTTACAAATTTGCCTTGGTGCATGATGCATGTTCAGTTTAAGCACATAAACTCCACCCACATTAAATGTCTGGGATTTTCTCCCTTTGGCTTTGTAAAAGAGTTCACTGGGACTGTAACTGCAACTCTAGCATTGGATCTGGATCTGGAAAATACTCCCGAGTGGAGTCATGTAGGGTTGGGTGGTATACCGGTATTCATATGAATACCAGTACTAGCAGTACCGGTAATGAAACTACCGAAGATATTTTTGTGCTTACTATTACAGGTTTGATAAAACTACTGGTCCTTTTTTTCATTCCAAACCAAAACTAGAGTAGCACGGCTACTGTCACTCAACCCTTCTGATGTTACCTGTTAAGTTTTTAATTCATATGGAACACAGTCATGGTCCACACTTAATACATACCCAGACTCATGCTGGGCTGGCCAGCATGTAAACACTGTCCACCTCGCAGCTGAATCTCTATAGCTACTTCTTCCCCTTATATAACAAAGCCCATAAGGGCAGGGATCAGAAACTAAAGTCATAGTGCATTATAAATGCAACCAG
>WURT03167734.1:0-10555 GCA_009936505.3 Holothuria glaberrima | reverse complement strand
TATATGTTCTTGAAATTCTAGACTTTAGATACACTTTAATATTTCAATTGTAACATTTCAGCATAGAACCTGACATACAACAGGCACACAATTCAGATACAATATTTAAGATGCTTTAAAAAGAAAGGTAGCAGTATTGGCAAGATAGTTTTAAGGCTTTTTTAAAACAAGACAAGATGAAATTTAATAACCTCTCAAATAAGTAGGGATAAAAAACTCTTTAAACATATTTCATAAGCAAGACTTGCAGCACATGTTCCAGAAAGCTATCCATATTATAATTTCTCGAAGAAAAAGGTCTGTACACTGATAATTGAAGCCAAAAATGGGCAGGCTAAAAATGTTGAAAACTCATATAACTTGCCACAACTGGAGATGTTTGCTTTCCTGTGTCCAAATGAAGCTGCCAAGGTGAAGTGTTCAAGTATGACAAGTATTTCCTCTCTAAGTTTATGCATTTAAACACAGAGGCACTACAGAAAATCCTTCACCTATCAGCCTGCCACCCCAACTTTATACAATTTAATTTTGTACATCTCCTAACAAAAGCAAACTTTCATGCATTTAGTGTATCTAAGTATTAGAACATGCACTTCAAAGAGAAGAACCATTTGGCCAGAGCAAGACAAATTGCATATTGTTTAGGCAAGTAGAAATTATTGAATTTGTAACAAATTCTACCAAGGGCACAATACATGGCAGAACTGTTATTTATACAGAGATCACAATTCCAAGTTGAATGAACTTTTATTCTACATCCTTCCCCACCCACAGTGCTGGTGAATTAAATGAAATCAAGTACTTATCTGACAGTGGCAAACTCTTGTAGACCTTATGCACATGACATAACAGAACAGAAAGTGTGCCGTCCGATTATTAAAGGCAAGTGAGGAACATGGCAACTTCCACCAACAAATGCAGACAGCTGATTTGCGTTCCAGTCAGACATGCAAACATGTCTACTACACACTCGTGCAAAGTCTGTATCATACATGCAGTGTTGTCGTGCATGCAGCATGCTTCATTTTTAAGCCTCTCAAAATGACACCATGTGGTGTCAATGCAGAAGGTCTATCCTCATGCATAAGGTTGGGTACCTGTTTCTCTAACAGTATCTCATCTCCTAAAATTTTACATGTAAGTACAAATAAATTAAACACAATGCAGCTTCCTAATACCATGATTGGCAGTCAAACTTGCAGCTCACTTAGTGATTAACCTTTAACCTTAGGCAATACATCTCTGTAAAATGAAGGACTTCACAAAGTTTCCACTATGCCCACTTCAAAGAACTGTGGAAAATTTTACTCCCTTCCAGGGAAATAACCATTTTTCAGTCCTGATTCTGACCCCAACAAAGAGATCTAATGTAGCATTCTGACCCCACCAAAGAGATCTAATCTAGCATTCTGACCCCATCAAAGAGATCTAATCCAGCATTCTGACCCCATCAAAGAGATCTAATCTAGCATTCTGACCCCACCAAAGAGATCTAATCTAGCATTCTGATCCCATCAAAGAGATCTATTCTAGCATTCTGACCCCATCAAAGGAGGGTGATGTTTCCCCAGAATGTTAGCACTAACCCCCCATACCCCCCAATAACTAACCTTAGCCCTATCCCTAACACTAACCCTAACCTAAACCCCATAACCCCCCATTAGTCAACTCCCCATAACCCCTAATTAGTGCCATTAGTGTGTCCTAACATTCTGCGGCACCGTCGTAGTGAAAGAGATCTAATCAGCATTCTGACTCCACTAAAGAGATCTAATCTAGCATTCTGATCCCATCAAAGAGATCTAATCTAGCATTCTGACCCCATCAAAGAGATCTAATCTAGCATTCTGATCCAATCAAAGAGATCTAATCTAGCATTCTGATCCCATCAAAGAGATCTAATCTAGCATTCTGACCCCACCAAAGAGATCTTATCTAGCATTCTAACCATGGGTGGTAAAAGTTGGGAAGCTGGGGTGCTCCTTCCTGGGAAATTTGAGCATTTGGAAGGAAAGTTTGACATTTGGATGGAACTTTTACTTTTTTGTGCATAAAAATACAGAAAGAGTTAAGGAAAATTTTACTCCCTTCCTGGGAAATAACCATTTTTCAGCCCTGATTCTGACCACACTTAAGAAATCTAATAACACATAAATAATATGGTGGGAGAGACTACAATTAGGTGCTGTCAGGAAAGGCTAACTTGCACACTCAAATTATACTGCTTCAATCATTTCTGGAATAAAATTTTAGATTAACTGTTTCTACTATTTCACTACTTCAATCAATGCTGAAATAAATTTAGATTTATCAACAGAAGAACCTTTACTAACAGACCCAAACTAAAAGTACACTGCAGCATTGTCAAATATTTTTGTGTTTCTACTTTCCTCAAATGTATCCCCACAGATTTGTTCTTCAGGTCTACCCGCCATTCCAGTACACTGCTAACCAATACAATATTGATTACTTCCACATACAACTCCATATGACATGAATGGCCTCATATCCTAGATTATACTACTTCCATAAAACTAACTAAATTTTATGTGGACTGTCATATTCTCCGACATGTTTCATAATTCAATTTTATGTAATATATGGATGTACCGTATTGTCTGCTGGGGTGGGAACATGAGTAGTGTAAATAAGAAACATATATTAATTCCATTATCAATCAGGTAAATCAGGTTTAACAGATTCACAGCATACGGTGGACTCCCTCTGCCCACCGTGTTTTGGAAGTAAAGTTTTCATAGCCCCGACAATAGCACACACCCCCTTGCATTTGAATCTTGACAGTGGTGGTAGGATGAGATTACGCTGCCATTAGTAGACACAAATCACCTTTTATTCCACAATGTATTAAATTATTTAACAATAATTTTCAGAGCTAGACTTTAAGTTTTATCATTTATCTGTCTTACACATTTAATTCATTTGGTTTTCCTATTTCATCATTTACTTATTAATGTAGACCTCATTTATCCTTTTAATTATTAATTCCTTTACATCTGCATGTCAGTACTTTTGTACTTGCAAATGTGCAATTACCCTTCTTGGGATAACATAATGTTTTACTTGTAACTTGAACTTGATATTTTGCAATGTAAACTATTTCTAGTATCTATCCTTAACAGTCAACTCCACTGCCAACCAGTCTAAAACGTTGTTGCTCCTAGTTGCTAAGTGCCATGCATATTCTTCAAAGACTATGGTCAACATTTAAGGGGATGTAGATGGTTTACTTCAAATTCATCTTTAGTGTTCCTACTAAGTAAGATATTACAAGTCCCATGTCCCAATACTGCAATGTACATACCACAATAGGTATACCCATGGTTAGTGAGTTGACCTAAGGGCAAAAGTTGGGACAATGTTGAATTTAACAAGAGCAAAGTTTATGAGACATTTTATATACATACACAGCCTCCAGTATTCCATCTGCACCATTCTAATAACCATCAACCACATTCCTTTAAATGACGTTACACTGGGAGGCTTAAACTATTGTCTCACGTATCCTAATGCAGGCCACAAGCTTCAGGCCATCTCAGCTCACCCCTGCCTCCCTCATCTCAAAAATCACCTGCAAAAATGCCCACTAAAAAGGTTTCATATTTCTATTTTTCAAAACTACTCTCAATTGGCCTCATATGATCACAAGGGATTCCATCCCAACTACTTCAATTGAACCAAGCCAGCAATACTTTACAAGACCTAGGACATAGTCATGAAGCAATTATCCTATCCAGCCGATATCCAGCAGGGTATTTTTCAGGCATGCACAACTAACACAACCAGCTGAAACATTAAAAACCATCAAGATAATTTTGTCCATGTAACTGACATAGATATTTAAAACCACTATGTATTCTACAACTGGGTCAGTCAAAAACAACCACCACTGCATGGCTGTAGTGCAGAGTTGAAATCAAGTCGTGACTAGAGTCAGAAACTTCCAACACTACCTGACTTGAAAAATTCTGCGGGCTTTTCCCCCTATTGAAATAACACTGAGACTCGAGTCGATGACCTGAATCGAGTCACTAAAATAGATGTAGTAGCTGACTTGACTTGCCCAAGGAAAAAGTGACTTAGTTACAACTCTGCTGTAGTGTAACATACTATAGTAATGTTTTCCTCATAGCAAACTTTGGGGGAGGGGGTGGGTGAGGGGGGGGTGTAGATTTCACAATGAGCATCATATTAAATACGACTATTTTGTCTTCTCTAGGTACTGATCATATGCTAATGAAGCTTCCACCAGAATTTTCAAATATTCAGAAAGGAATCTTGGTCTGAAGTTCAAAGGTTGTTTTAAGGAGTCCCAAAAATGTGTGTGCATACTTCCTCTGTTCAACAAGTTATTTCCAGTGCCTTCACTATAATACTTTCTAAAAGGCCTCCTTTTCAACTCCACCAGTGCAATTTCTTCAGTTTTTCCCATCTTCAACAGTTCTTTGGGAGACGATCTTTTAAACCGCTGCAATTCCATTTATGGTGAACTCTCCTAAAGATAACATTGCAAGCTTCACACATTGGGTTAAATGCTGCCAACTTTTCCATAATGCTGACTATATGAGAACATTCCTGTAAGTCTGTTCCATTAGAGGATGATATACTGTTGAATAATTTCTCATAAGTCATAAGAAGTGTTTTAACAGAAATGCCCATATGTTCCTCTTCATTTTTGTCATATAAAGGTCTTAATAATTGATTCTCTGGAATTTGATCCACCTTCAAGAAAGCCAAGGTCTGTTCTCTGGTGTATCCGAAAGTCTCACAATACTTAATATAACATAAATCAGCTCCATTCATCAGCAGTGACAAGCTTTTACGAAACATTAAGTCATCTCTGATGTCTTGCATCGTTGATAGACATGATAGTTCTGCACAGGCTCCTGCAGGCAAACAAAATGCCAAAAGGCTTAGTGATTCCTTGCCATATGATGTATAGTTACAAACATAAATCACCCTCATGACAAACATGAGTTCCCTCACAGTTATCCTACTTGAGATACCATCTTAATCAGGGCAAAACCTTTTGAAATCTTGTGACCCAAAATGATCTTTCACCTCCACTTAAAACAATAACAGGGATCACCTACCCTATATGACCATCTACATGCCAATATGAACAAACCACAGGCCAAGTATGAGATCCCTTACAGTTATCCTCTTTAAAATATCATGTTTACAAGGTTTTGACCTTTTGTGACCCCAAATGACCCTTGATCTCCACTTAACAATAGGGATCGTCTTCTCAACATGGGCAACCTACATGCTAAGTATGAGATCTCTCACACTTATCTTTTGGAGGTATGTTTACAAGATTTTAACCTTTTAACCTTTGGTGACCCAAATGATCTTTGACCTCCACTAAAAATTGTAGGGATCATCTACTTAATATGGGCAATCCACATGGTATGTATGATACCCCTCACAGTTACCCTTCTAGAGATATAGTGTTTACAAGATTTTTACCTTTTGACCTCTGGTGACCAAAAATGACCTTTGACCTCCACCAAAAATAATAGGGATTAGGGATCATCTAGTCAATGTGGGCAATTAACACGGTAAGTATAAGATCCCTTACAGTTACCCTTCTAGAGATATGGTGTTTACAAGATTTTTACCTTTTGACCTCTGGTGACCAAAAATGACCTTTGACCTCCACCAAAAATAATAGGGATTAGGGATCATCTAGTCAATATGGGCAGTTAACATGGTAAGTACAAGATCCCTCACAGTTATCCTTCTGGAGATATCTTGTTTACAAGCAATTTCCAAGGTATTTACCCTCTGACCTCTGGTAACTCAAAATGACCTTTGACCTCCACCAAAAATAATAGCAATTATCTGCTCAATATGGGTAATCCCTAAACTACAACTTGGTATCACAAAACAAAACATTATTTTCTCTCAGCATAATCTATTGCTCTAGATTTGGAAAGCCTTAGTTAAAGGGACATTCAAATTATGTACTCACCTTTTAACCCTAAATGAACTGAAAAAGAGCCCTCACAAATATTGTTTTACTTGACTGGAATACTTCAGAAAAACTTTAATCCCCTTACCAAATCACTGCTCAACCACCCTCAAAAATCTTCCACAATCCTGCCTAAAGCCCTTCCTCACACAAAGGTGAATGAGAAGAAATAACTTGTTTAAACTTTCACACACCTATTTCAGTATCCTTTTAGCTAAGTCCAATAAGTGAGACCAAGTCCTATCATTAAAAGGAGACTTTAAGAATTGTTTTGTGATGTTTCTTAATTTTTCTGGACTGGAAAATAGAAGCTCCAGGTTTTCAATGATTTTCTGAAGAGCTGGGGGCTGTTCACCTGTCCATACCTTAACTTCAGCGGCATACTCTACCCAACCAAATGCAAGCAAACTTATGGGGAAGGTAAAATATCAACAAAACCCAGAGATACAGGAATTTTCTGGCGACTGTCGAGACGAATACCTCTCCAATCAAAGTTGAGAAAAAAAAAGGCATCACACCTGATGGTCTTGCATCACAGCAAAGAGTAGCCATCACATATTCTGAGGATGAAGGCTTTCCTTTGATTTCAATTGCCAGATCTTCCACTTGACACAAATTTTTCATCACAACAGATCTTTCTGCTACATCCACTTCAATATCATCTGACAGATGGCAGCATGTAGCAATGTGTAATTGTGAAATCTGGTGTGGTAGATCATTCCATCGTAGTATGTGAGCATCACCATCCCTTTCGATCTTAAATGTTTCCTCTGAAAGTGAAGAAGAGGTTGTTTTAAGAGATCAGTGACCTACCACTTGGACAACATGTATTTTGGAACTTATGATGGAATACACAGAGAGCTATGGCCAACACACCTAACAAGTAAATCAAAGTACCCAACTGTTCAGTCTTTCTATAAGTTGGCTAGTGCACCAGCTATCCTAGCCTCAAACACACACATACACACACACACACCCCATGCCCACCTAGCATCTTGAATGTTATGTTTATGAAACCTCACTACCTAAATAACTACATTGCTATTTTTAGCATTCAATATGGGGCATCTACACAACCAAACAAGTATGATATACATACAATTTGGCATCTTAAAATGCTATATGTGTTTACAGGGTTTTTCACATTTTAACTTCTAGTGAAGTCAGGTAACAGATAACCTTTTCCTAAGTCAACAAAACATATGCCTCTTGACCTTGACACCAGCTATCTACTTACTAATAAGGAGAATTGTCCTTAATGCCTACCTTGATGTGATTTGCTCAAGTGTCAAAAACACACACTTAAATGCCTTTCACCTGTAAGACACTACCATGACTACATAGGTTGTCAATTTCACCAAAATCCCCCCCCAAACAAATCAAATCACAAGCTTACCCTTGGTCCTGACTTTTTCACACTGTATACAAAAAGTTTTCCTTGGTGACCCACACGTAATCTCTAAATTAACAGCATACTCAATATTTGGGAGCAGCCCGTCAATAAGAACGTTTTCAAAAGGTGGCCTGATCAAAGGTTTCTCTCGAGGCCCTTCTTGGCTGGTCAACTTAATTGTACCACGAAAATCGTCATTCCAATCTGACACTTGTACTGAGATGGAGCGGTTGGTGTAATCCGTAACTTCTAAACTGGGGCCTGTGAACAGGTGGTAAGATGATATGAATGACAAGGAAGGTTTAATGTGGCATGTTTAAGTCAGATAATGTCATCATGGTCACAGCAATCACACCACAATATGCGACTCGATTCCACAAGACTCATCGCAACGAGATTATTCCGATGCATCAAGTGAGGACATCCTTACAACTAGTTGCAAGCAGCTGAGCAAACCAGTCTCTGGCGACCAAACATGTTCCTTCGCCAGAGGCCAAAACATGACACCGACCATAATGGTGGAGTTCTGGACTGAAGGGTGTGAGGATCAGCTGATCAAAGTTTGGAGAACCTATCAGTGTCTTTACGATATTACGAATAAAGATTATTCAAACAGAATTAAGGAGGTCGTGGTATTGGCAAAGATAACCCAAACCATATCATCTACTTGTAAGTACATCCATCTTTTTTTAAGTGAATGTATCAGCTTGAAAACTGTACCACAGGTGAACATTGCACACGCAACCAGTATGTGTTGTACATTGTATAGCATATGACATACTCTATCTTTGTACCAAGGTCACAATTTCGTGGGAATCGCCTCAAAAATCTGCAATTAGTTGCACACTGCACAGTGTGGACACCTTCCTCTTGAAGCTAATCAGTCACTAGCCCCTCATCGCAATGAGGCAGTCTCGTCGCAGTAAGTTGTATCACATAATGTGGGGGAGCTAGAGATTCACCTGTATCATTTTATTATTGGTTCACAAAAAGTTGCAAAGAAAACAACTCCAATAAATACCACTGGCTTTTACAAACAAAATGTCAAAAACATCTTTGTACCAATTAAAGCAAAATTAAACAGTCACTTGCTAATCCAAACTTGTGATTATATGAAGTTTTGGAAAGTAACATGAGTCAATACGAAGGCAGAATGTTCATAAAATTAAAGCACCATCTTACCCTTTGTAGTGGCCTCCCATCTTGAACTTGAATCTTTCATAATAGTGTATCGGGTGCTAGGGGTCAGATTTTCAAATTCCAGCTTCACTCTTCCCATAAAAGTCTTCACCATAGGTTTCACATTTGAATTTTTCAGCCGCCATTCTGACATGCCGGGCATCCTCACACAGAACTCTAATGTGATACTTGTCATGGTGGTACTGATCTGTACGTTTTCCCTTCCGTTAACACCTAAGAAAAAGATGGAGAATGACAGAACTGGGGTTGTCTTGAGCTGCTGGAGTTCAAGATGGGTCACATGGTGAAAAAAACCAAACAAAACATTTGATCCATAAATAGTGGCAACAATCCACTGGGGTTCAGTCAAATCACATAAAGTAGTTAAACAAAGTACCAAAATATGCAACAGACCCTTTTCCAAATAGCAATTTGATGAGATTGTAGGACAGAGTTTTGGTGTGCATTGTTTTTGTCATTGGCAATTTACTGTGGCCTAAAAATGACAGTTACACGATGACAATTACATAGTAGAAATTTTTAACAAAGAGCAGTTGTAATATTCTCAAATGGCTGTTGATTCTTACATTTGACCTGACCTTGATTTAACCTTGATCATGTGACTTTGACTCCAAATGACCTTACTCCTCATCACTTTTTTGACACCAAACATAAACTTTGGCCTTAATTAAATCATTTTTGCAATATCTTAGGTAAATATTATCCAACTTATCCATCTGGGTGCTCGTCACCTCAAGAGTGCCTTCCATACTTAATGAGAACATCAAGTTGGTCCCACAGTTGAAAACATTTCAATAAAAGTTGTAACCAACATAACATTGAAAGATCTATTATTCTAGAAGGCAGAGAATGCTATTAAAGTTGCACTGACACCTGTGCCTAGCTATGAAAATAAAATCGTTCTCCAGAACTTTTGTGTGGCAGTCATAAAAGCATTACACCAAAACAGACATCCCTTAAGTAAGTATAATACTGGTATCTTCCAGAAAAAGATCTTTTCTTAAAATATCACACAAACTTCACACATTTTCCCTGCATTCTCCCTGCATGCCATTTCTAATGGCAAACTAAAACAGCACCCATTAGGGCAAATAAAGCAAGGTGCAAATGTGCATGCAAACACAAAGTGACAAGTTAGTTAGTCAGATGAGATTTAACAGCCCAGTTTCCAACCAAATGGTTGAAGTCGAGCCGGCCACGGCCTTTTGTCCAGTTGTGGCTCACTGGCTTGTTTTCCCTTACTCCATTGCTTATGCGGAGCATCACGCACAATGGCAGAAGGTTCCATTTTTATAAACACAACGTGACAAATCAGTTCAAGTCAGGTAGAGGTCGCCACAACTGCACATACACCTTCTTACACATGCATACTACTACATATGCAAAGAAGTAGCCTGCACAATACGTACAAGCTACGCATGTCTGCCTAAAACATACACAAAGTGGGCACAAATCTGCAATAGGATGGGAAACTGTCCACTAAGGCTCCAGTAGCACTAGTATGGTTCCTTTACTATGGTCCAAAAACTCAGGTATATGCAACAACAGTCAATATCCTGCAGTTTAGGGCAAAAAGTACTGCAACAGGTGTAAGGTGCTGGACATGCTGGTTCAACCTACCAGCCTATAAAAGCTACTGGGTGCAGAAGCTCATTAGTATGCAGTAATGTACAAACTTTGATGAAACATACTGGTGTGGTAATCTTATCATTATTTCACAGAATATCAACATTTCAGCTTACAGATTTTGTACAACCAGAAAGCCAAAAGACTTAGTGATTCCTTGCCGTATGGATATACTGTAACTAACTAAATTTTCAAACAAATTTATTTACAATAAATCAATGTTGGTCAATGCTTTTGTTTTTGCTACATTTGTTAGACAAAGCAGCTAAAAGTCTTTATAGATACTTGTTTTAGTCACCTGTCAACAAGTTTTTGGAAATGCCCCTTTTGACTTGGACACATCC
>WURT03167723.1:0-10556 GCA_009936505.3 Holothuria glaberrima | reverse complement strand
TCTCATTCGCCCTTTTCAGAGCCTTATATACATATATGCAGGTCTACAACAAGCCAGTCGCAAACAATTATGTTACGAGAGTAGGAGTTTCCGCAATTGATCCCACTAATAATTTGACCAGGGATTACCAACTCCCTGCTTGGATTTTGTCTGGGCAGCTATGTTTACTTGTTGAACGTTAGGCAATTCATTCATTTAGAGTCAGTTATTTTAATCGGCGGAGATAAATGGTGCAGGTACCCATCGTAGTTCGTTAAATTTAAGATGCTGGACTTATGCCAGAGAGCGACCATTCGATCTATCAGGATATGGGGACTACTATATCAGAACAAGGCTGAAAGTTGGGTCGGTATGCTAAAAACAGATCTGTCCCACTGATAATGTTATGATAAGCTCTTACAAAAGTACATACCCATTGAAACATTGAACGAATATTGAATAATAGAGTTCGAACAACGGATTAAACCACTTAATAAAAAGGGGTGTGACATCTATTAGGTCTTGCTAAGAGATTCTCCATTTCCGAGATTTATATTGTAACATTGACTAAGAACTACTTGTCCGACGTCCGCAACCCCCTTTCTCATACTTTACTTTGTTCTTTACTATCGGAGACCAGAGACGACACAATGAACTCTCCTTGTATAGACACTATCGATCCTGAAATACCCTAAAATCCACCGAAAATTTATACCCTAAAATCTACCTAAAATTTTCATAGGTATATTTTAAGGAAAGGCAATATTTATATTACGTACATGCCTACCCCGTTTTTCTTCACGGATAGGATTGATCCATGTCGATGAAGCGGTCTTGTAAGAGAACCACTGCCATGATAATAAGATACTTTGAAGTATGGTGTCAAAGGTACCGTAGTATGTAATACCTTACTTAGACGACTCTAGCCTACGGTCAGGGCCGTAGCGAGCGGGGGTGTCACCCTCCCCCCCCCCGCCCAATATTTGGTCGTCGTCAGCAAATTTTCGGTCTGTCGGCAAAAAGGGGGAGGGAAGGGAAAGAGGAGAGGGGGAAAAGAATAGGGGAGAAGGGAAAGGAAAGGGGAAGGAAGGGAGAGAAAGGGAAGACGGAGAATAGAAAGAAAAAAGAGTAAGAGAGAACGGGAGCGCGCGGCCAGTCTGTTATCGGCTATTTCGATTTTCGGCTCTTCATCTCTAATTGGCCCATTCAAGTTGAAGGCTCGTCGGCAAACTGATCACGCATGTGACGGCCGTATCAACGGCCATCGGTGTAATTGGACGAATGACCGAGTTCGTCGGCAACTCGGGGAAAGAAAGGGAATTAAAGGCTTCCGTATAGGCGCGCTATTTCGGATCATATGACATTCTTGAAAAACCACATTCTGGACATTATTCCTCACTTTTATCATCACCATGGGATCAGCAGCACCCGATTACTCATGGAGAGGGTATCCTTGGCCCGTTTTCTACACCCTAACCTTGACTTTAAACACATTTTGCAAATTCCTAATAATCCGATTTACCCACAAACATCCCGGGAAAAAATATTGCGTGCCGCGCGTTTCTTCCCTCCACTGCAAACTCAGGCGTTCAACTTTAATGTAACAGATATAGAACGCATCCGTGGCGCATGCGGGGGGGGGGGATTGGCCATGCCCCCTCCCTCACGGATGCCAATTTTTTGCATTAAGTTCCTAAAAATACGTAATTTTTATAACATAAATTCTACTTCAAAATGTAGCATATGTGGCACTAGATTGCATGTAAAGACACCAAACTTTTCAAACATTTCCAAAGGGGAGGGAACACCGTCCCCTTAGACTCCTCCCCCAGGCCGGTGATCACACAACATACTGCATAGCCCCTCTTGAGAGAAATCCTGGTTACGCCACTGAAAACGCATCCTGGCGTTCGAAGCATATTCTGATTCTGAACACTTTTTCTTCATCATTTTTGAACGTCGGACGCCTATTTAAAAACTTGCCGTATTTGAACGCCTGACGAGTCTAGTACGTGTTCAAATGCTGAACGCATAGTGTTCAAATTTTGAACGTTATGTTCAGCCCCTAAAGTATAGTGACATGTCGGGAGGAATAGTCTAACACATTAAAATCATTAGGAATCTTTGCACTGGGTCATTATGAACCGAAATATACCTATCCCGTGACTTAATTTTTCACCGAGAAATATGCTAAAACCTCAGAGCTTCCGGAGGCTTCGCCCCTTGGACCCCACCAGGGGCCATGAGGCGGACCCCTGGACCCCACCCGCTTAAGCACGCGCTTTGCGCTCGTTTTACGTATCACCAGATCTGTCGGCAATTCATGATCTCTACACCCCAAAGATTACACCTTCGCTACGACCCTGCCTACGGTACATCTATCGAGGTATTAAGATATCATTCATGATTAGGGGCGAGGCCGGCTCGACTTAAACCAATTGGTTAGAAACTGGGCGATAAAACCTCATCTAACTCTAAATCTAACTCATGATCAGGGGAAAGCAAAGTTGGTTAGTTAGCTGCTTTGGGGGCGCTTCACTCACATTCACAGCTGACTTCTTCGGCTTGGCAACCGATTTGATGAAAATCCAGTGCCGAGTGGGAGGAAAAGCAGGAAAACACGAGAAAAACCACGCAATACGTAGACAGATTCCAACCGGCCCTCTAGTAAAATACATTTGTGCATGAAAGAGTAACTGCGTCAACCAAGATCCATTTCGTGATCAGATATCAAAGAACTATTTCATAGGTACAGAGATGGTTTGGACTAGTTGACAAACGCATGCACTCCATTTTCAATTTACATTCCTGTGCATAATGCTCCTACACCATGGGTGGGCTTATTTCATTCACCAGTAAATTGTAAACTTACACCACTTACATACAGTGGCGTCGCCAGAGACTTTTCGAAGTGGGGGTAGGCCATGGGAGGCATAACGTTCCGCCAGAGGGGAACAGAAAACTGAAGGATTGAATGTCTGATGGGAGGCGCTCCCCTGCAGGCATTGGGTAGTTGGGGCAAAGGAGCCACCGTATGGTCCCTTAAAGGGTCCACTGAGGAACAACGCTCCAGTTGGGGTACAAGGGGCAAAACTCCGGCTCTGGGGTATTTAAAAATGATTTGGCGTGCCTGAATTTGTCTCCTGCATTTCTTCAGCAATGAATGAAAAGTGTTGCTCGTGCCCGCGCAAAGTGAGCAAAAAGAAAAAAGAAAAATATGATATTAAGTATCTATGCAGAGTTAGTGCCAGTACTAAACCTCCTATTGGAGGTATCACCACTTAATGAACCTAGTGTGGAGCTTGGATCCGCATCTGGGAGGATTCAGCAGAGCAAGATCCCCCTTGCAAATTTTAAGGCACCGGTATTTGAAAACATTAGCCTATGAAAGTAAATCTTTTTAATTATCCTCATTTTATTGAATATGCCTTTAATAAAAGCAACGAAAGTTGCATTTTTTTCAGTTATTGAACCTAAAATTTGACGAAAAGAAAATCGATGTGGGATTTGTATTACAGGGAGAAGTCTCAAGGCCGCATAAGTCCGATAGCTGTTGGGAATAGATGTTGAGACGATATCTGTGGATTACATCTTTCAATAAGACAGTGCTTCACATAGTTCAACCAGGCATAGTTACTATATTTGAAAAATAGCAACTCCCTAGTTCAACAAATAGATACCTGCCGCAAAATTGCATCTCTGAGAACATTTTGTGCAATTTTAACCCTGACCTTATGGTTAACTTAAAATTTCAAGGGGTCCTCGTGTTCAAGTAATTCGTTTGTGCGTAATTTTAAAATACCCAAAATCTCGCGGGACACATGGGACACAATCAACGTTTAGGAACACGTGCCAGGCCCCCGATCGACCCCCCCCCCTCTTCAATGCTGACGCCATTGCTTACATACCCTATCCTGCTTAATTTTTATGAGTCTCAAGAGGAAGCGAGAAATTTGACATTAATGGATCCATCCAACTGTTCCAAAGTAAAGTTGGGGTGATAACCTATGTCTCTACCTATACACGGATTCTTTTCTTCGGAAACTTGTGACACTAATTTCAGGCTAAGGAGATCGGTGTAATAGAGGACACGATGCCAAATATTTTAATATCCGATCAAAGTCGATTTCTTGTATTCAAGTTTTTCAGTGTAGGAAAATGATTGTGGGTGTGCGGGATGCGTGTGTCGTCAAGATATTCCACAAACTGAATTTCCAAACAAGTTACCAACTTGACGAATAATTTTTCATCCTAAAAGTGAAACAGATTACGAGTAGATTAAAATAGGACGATGAAATGAATTTAACCAAAATAAAAAAAAAAAAAATATACTTACCAAGAATGAATACAAATGACACAAGAAATTTTTACTTAATTCCACTGAAACCTGGAGCAATCTTTGCGATTCCCTGTGAGTATTACTAAGTTACTTATTTGAATGAGAAGTTCTACATAAAGGCACGTAGTTGTTAATGTTAATCAAACTTCCTTCCCGCCAGGAAAATCCCTCATATACAGACCTTCGTTGCTTTGCTGCACTCCGACACGCATTGGCAGGAAATCACTCTTATTAAATTAACTGAATGACGTATTGCGTCCCTCAAAGTAATTCGTATGCGTGTCTGTAAGAGGTTATGTTCAAGGTGTACCAATTACAGGCTTTGGAATCATGCTTACTCACTGTAACCGCTCAGTACGGATGGACACATGTACACAATGCATGTGAGAAGTTGCAGCAAGGGTTGTCACAGGAAAGATGTTGGGGAGATCATCAACGTCCGTGGCTTTGGCTGGGAAATTTACCCACCCTGCCCCTCCCATTTGGGCAGATTATTTGCTGTCAATGTATATGTATTCTTTGAGATAGCATGTCAGATTTTGCAAGAAATTCGGGGCAAAAGTTCTCGCCCCACCCCTTCCCGTCTTCAAGTTACTGAAAGTAGTCCCGTATGATGATTATGGAGAAGGCTGAAGTACAGTTCTGGGTGCTGTTGATTATACTTTGCACATGTTGATCATCCTTTGCAACAAGCTGATCGTTCTGTGTAACATATTGATCATCCTTTGAGACATGTTGATCGTCCTTTGCCACATGTTGCTCATCCTGTGCGACATGTTGATCGTCCTTTGCAACATGTTGGTTGTCCTGTGTGACATATTGATCTTACTTGTGGTCATGTTGTTGATCCTCTAGTTCATGTTGGTCACTGGTTTCCTTGTTGTTGTGTTTGACAAAGGTGTCTTATAACTTTTGAATGTTTCTAGGGTCAAATTTTTTACCGTTCTGTGTGAGTCGAGGATCTTTCCAAATTGAGTCATGTTGTTGATCTTTCGTGGGCTCCGACATTGTTTATCGTTCCTGGGACCAAAGTAAATGTATGTAGCATACCATGTTATGTAACAGGAATTTTCACACGAGCCACTTCGTGCAACGGTACGACGTCTTACATGGCTGCATGACAAACATGTCATTTCCTACAAAACACATTGAAATTATTTTCCAAAGTAGATTAAAATTAGAAGTGTCTTTTGAACGTGGTAACGCATGAGCGAACACACTGAGAATAAGTTGATAAACATCTTATAATTAATCAGATGAAACATAATTTTAAAAAATCATTTAAAACCATGGCTTATATGACTAGTTTGGGACCGCTGGAGCCAGCGCAGGTGTGTGAGGCTACTGTCCCCAGCTGTTTTAAGTTTGAAAATTCTCTTAAAACGAAAATACAACCTGTGTCTGAAAACGGCTAAACGATACCTTAGAAAATATCAAAATCTAATTGGTAAAGTGATCAGCCCCCAACATTAGAAGCACTGTCCTCTGACGGTCCTGTAGTTGCACTTGCTTTGACAACAGTTTAAGATAGAGCAGTCTT
Organism: Holothuria glaberrima; assembly: GCA_009936505.3. Taxonomy (NCBI): domain Eukaryota; kingdom Metazoa; phylum Echinodermata; class Holothuroidea; order Aspidochirotida; family Holothuriidae; genus Holothuria; species Holothuria glaberrima. The sequence goes on along the minus strand of WURT03167723.1, from coordinate 4,698 downwards.
CCAGGCCTCCCGACTTTTCATCGAAAATTTGCCTCGCTTGGTCACATGCCCAGAAAGACAAAAAAGCGACCGCTTCTCATGATTTTAACTAAGTTCGTTACACCCCTATCCCCTGCAGCCGTTGAGAACTTTTGAAAAAAAGTATATGTAAAAATGAAACATTTGAAAAAGGTTGCAAATTACTTTTTCATTGCATGTTTTTTTTTCAGTCTCCTTGTTTAGCACATGACACACTAGCGCGTATCCACGCAGGAGTGTTGGAGGAGCGCACCCCGCCCCCGATTTGAAAAAAAGAAAAGAAAGTTGTCACACTCTTTCATAGGTCGATGCACTTGCCGTTCATCAAAACTGAAATCAGCCCGCTCCGAGTTTAAAAAATCTTGCATACGCCGGTATTGCACTCTAAAATCGGTCAGTTCAAATTTTAATTGACCGGGGTCCCGGAGCAGCAAGGGAACCTAACCGAAATTAGATCCTACATTTGACTAGATTAATTAGTTTAATATATAAACAAGTTGGTTTATTTTCGTACCAATCCATCCAAATATTTTCACCAGAAAGCGATTTATTATAGGTTTCCGTGCAACCCGGTCGGTTCATATTTGAACCGACAAGTTTTACAGTTTGCATTTGTGGAACATTGATGTACACACACACTGAGGTGAAAATAACAGGAAATATCAATCTAAAATATTACTTTTTAAACATTTTAAAGGGAATAAGTAGTCGCTCTTAAGTTAACTTTGAAATGAACAAACTGAACAAATCTCATTTCAATTCTATTGCAAGTATCTTTCATAATGTTCCAGAACATAAGTATGGTAGTCTCAAGGTAAACAATAAGGTTGTTTCTTACAACAAAATTGTTGTCACGTGATTGAAAAGAGCAATTCATTAACTAGGATACCCGGGTATATTATTTCAGTTTGGGGTGACTACATTAATCCTTTAACATTGATTTGGTCCCCTGTTAGGCTTTATCCTGTAGAATGACGGCTTCACCTGAGATTTTTCTTGATACAGAAGGTGAAACATTTCCAGAATTCTTTGGCTTTAAAGGAGATATGGCATCCTCCCAAACCAGGGAGTTACTAGCAACTCTCTGCCCAAACGTATTTACGAAGATCCCTAGAGTTCTAAGTACAGTTGATAACTCCACTTCGATTGAAATTCATTCAAACAAAACAGTTTCAATTTGGTTTGTTAAAGGTCTGTGGACATGTCATTAATTCAGTTGCTCTACTCAACAAAGCAACTTTAAGATCCCCAGATCAAAAATCCGTTGAAACTGTTTGAATATCTTTTACCGTTCTCAAGATATTTCTCTTCAAAGTTTGACCATTTGTGCCATTTGTGGGAATTGTACATTAGCTATGCAAAAGTATGATGTGGATAGTTGCAGTGTCTGTATTTCTTTTGTTATTCCCTTATAAATTACCTGTAAATTGTTTAATAGCTAGTTTCTAGTTTGGTGTTTAAGTTGGATATTTTCAAAGAACTAAATTGCTGCTTCTAAAATTAACCCCTCGGGGCATCCCAATATTACAGCTGTCCTTGGAATGAAGGCTACACTAACAAAGGACAGCATTACACCCAGTTGACAGGTCCCTCCCTGTAGGTCTCAGATTTGCATACGTAGCTCATGTTTATTCATGATGTATAGGTCAAAAACAGTAATTGTCTTGTAAAATGGTCAATATTTGATGGATTTTAATTGGAATTACGGTTATTATAATCATTTTGAATGCTTTTTACACCAAATAGGCAAGTATCACATTTAGCAGTCTACAGACCTTTAACAATGACTTGTGCACTGATGTGTTCCTGCACACTGTGCTTGGCAAGATTGCCTCGAGCAATTTAAATTCAGTGAAGACTACTGTGGCTCTGTCTTAGAGGTGTACTAAACAAGAGGTTTGGTTTAAATTTGAGGAGGGGCTATTAGTTAACTTAGTAGGAAGAATTGTTACTGTATGGGTGGGCTTATAGAGAGGCTTTAAAATGTTGCTTCCTACGAATACAGGAAAATTTATTTAAGTTGTACTTTCGTTGCATTCGTTCTCGAAATATTCTTCGTTCGTTAATTCAAATTTGGGTTCGCTCCAAAAACACGGATTAAGGATTTATTAATGGTATCTAACACGTTAAGGAGATGTTCATGCACGGCTGTGACGACATTGTTAACCTGATGAACATGTCTGTCAGTGTCGGTGTACCCGATGGGAGAGGGGATGCAGGGGATCGATCCTAATGGAAAACAGTGAGGCTTACATTTTTAACCCCTCCTCCCAAATATTTGCCATGTATCCCAGAAACGCCCACATATCTATAGTTTTGTCTGAAGATTTGCAAGGACTGTGAAGTTTCTAATTGCGGTGATGTATAGGAGGCTCTTTTAGCCATTTTTTGTCTGTACGCCAAACTAGCTCTCAACTGATGGCGATACTTCCCCTTGTTGAACTCGAGAGAACTATTAAAAGGGAGCTCGCAGACAGGCTGTGCGAAATGCTTACAATTTTCGCAATAAGCGGTCTCAACTTACATGCGTAGCGGCTTTCTTTGGCTTCTGCCACACGGGGTTACCTCTTCTTAGCTATGAGCTGAACGAAAATGTGATTCGTGTCGCGGGCGAAGTCTCAGCAGGCTTCTCCTGTCAAATCCCAAAGGATCCCTAAGTCATAGGTTGTAAGATTTTCATCACTCGGTAGGCTATTACAGTGTACCCTAAGTCAAAAACTGTACATCAAAAAGAGTGTAAAATGAGATTATTGATCCAACTTTCTTCTTCACAGGATGTTTGTGTGCTTAGATATAAAATGTTGGTTTTTTCACTCACAATCACTGGCGTACGCAGGGGGGGGGGGCATTGGGCTATGGCCCCTCTCATGGATGCCATTTTTTTTTTTTTTAGATCCTAAAAAACATAATTTTTTAACACAAGTTTTACTTCAAAAGGTAGCATATGTGGCACCAGATTGCACCTAAGGACACCTAATTTTTCAAAAATTTTCAAAGGGGAGAGGGACACCCCCTCCCCCCAGGCCGGTAATTACTGATACCGTTTTTTTTTTAGTTTCTAAAAATACGCAAATTTTGTAACACAAATTTTACTTAGAAAAGGTAGCACATGTGGCACCAGATTGCATGTAAGGACACCAAATTTTTCAAAAATTTTCAAAGAGGAGGGGTATCCCACCATGGACCTCCTCACTTTATTTTAGTTCCTAAAAATACTTCAATTTTCTAACACAAATTTTACATCAAAAGGTAGCATATGTAGCACCAAATTGCATCTACGGACACCTAATTTTTCAAAAATTTTCAAAGGGGAGAGGGACACCCCTCCCCTTACACCCCTCCTCTTGGCCGACGATCACACGAAATACTGCATGCCCCCCCCCCTCAGAGAAATCCTGCGTACGCCACTGCTCAGAATAGACTGGTAGATGACACTACACGATGTTACTCTTGCTTACACGGATCAATGCTTTGTAGTTTTCTTTCCTTTGACACATGAGCTAATTGTTACAAATCTCGACTTACTTTCATTGCAAGTATCTTCAGAAGCGTCGGAACGATTTTTAAAGTGGTATGGCCGACACGGGAATCTGGGTGACTAATATGGGAGAGGGGTCTACGGGGGAAGGGGCCCCTTTGAGAGATTTTTGAATTATTACGTGTCCTTAGATGCATTCTGGTGCTATATTTGTCAACTTTTGAAGTAACTCACTACATGTCGCCCTCACAATAAACCTATTGGCTAGTATCGGAGGATGGGAGAATAATTTTATATTTAAATTCTTCCCCCCCCCCTTTTTTTAATATTCTCTCAAAAGTGGTGCGGCAGATACCGTACCTGCCGTAGCGGTTCCGACGCCTCTGAGTACCTTTCATAACGTTTTAGAGTATGTATGTGGTATTCTCAAGGTAACCATGGGAGTTGTTTGGTAAATATAAAAAGTTCAATTACAGTATCTCTTTCACATAATTTAAAAGATCTATCATCAAGTAGGATAGCTAGGAACAACGAGTCTGTAGTCACCTCAATTAGAACTAATATACCCTGATGTTCCCCTGTGGAGAATAACTCCTTGCTTTATCTTTCGTTTGAAATAGTTATGTACAAAAGCAAACCTTCAAATTAGTTTCTTGTGAGGCAACTAAAAGATTTACAAGTTTGCTGATTTCCCGAGACAAACTTGGGGTGACTAAGTCTTGCAGTGGAGTATCTAGCGAAGGGAGGCTTGGGCTATCCCCCCCCCCATGCCAATTTTTTTTTCTTTTTTCTTTTTTTAGTGCCTAAGATATGTAAATTTTGGAACGTGTATTTAAAACTTCAAACGTAGCATATGCAGTCACAGACTGCATGAGAGGAGACTTACTTTTTCAACTTATTGAAAAGGGAGGGGTACATCCCCTCCCCAGGCCGGAGATCACAGAATAAACTGCATAGCACCCCGTAAGGAAAGTCCAGGCTATGTCACCAGTGCCTTTACTAGCGTATTCGAGCAAAACATGCCATGCAAGAGGCGGTACTTTTTTGAGGGTTATGTCAAAATAATTTTTAATTTCACAAGCAAACAAAAGTAACGTGAATTTTAAAAGAACGGCATCACAAATTATTACAAAATTGCCTGATAAAAAAGTGAGTAGATAAATTTCAGCACTTCATGATTAAGCATTCGAATAAGCTCTTAA
>WURT03167712.1:0-10556 GCA_009936505.3 Holothuria glaberrima | reverse complement strand
GCCAATGTCATCTTCTGGAAATAACAAGGTATATTCTCCAAACGTTCAATCGACTGAATGCAAACAGGATAGAACAACCACTATGGTGATTCTAACATCGACGATGTCGTATCATACGATTCAAAATAGGAAGACAATTTTAACACTCAACCCTCACTCAGAAACAGATGCTCCTGTTCAACGAAATATTGTCTCGTTTGAAGTTATTTTAGTGGCCAGTATTGGGATATTTATAGTAGTCATTATTGTTATAATTTGGGTTGTAGTGTTAGTGAAAAGAAATAAGAGAGACAACAAAAATAAAGTAAAAAGGTCCATTAAAAAGGTCAATCAAGCTAGTATGGAACAACAGGCTGGTGAGACAACTGATACAAATGTAATGGCTTACGATGTACTACCTCAAACGTACGCAAAAACGATTTTTCCGGCTGTACAGTCTAAGTATGACTTTTCAGGGGTTGATTCATTTAATGTGGTAGAAGATGAGCCTAAATCTGCAAGCAGATACACGACAGTTAAACGTAAAGAAGCAGAAACTGATGTTAGTTACCTCTACGCAACTGTAGATTAACAGCGCAAAAATGAGATAACTATCAAAAAAGGGGTAGTTACTACCAAGATAAATGTTTATCAGTGAGCAACTAGGAGAGGGCGCATGGACACATGTAGCACACAAAAGTCCAACGCTCCCACTCTCCCCACAGGGAAACTCCAGAGGAAATACACACCTCTTCCGTGTTTGAATCTCCAAGTAAATGGTTGAGCCACTTGCTGTCTGTGAAAAACGTTTCAGCTGTGGATATGGAACTGATATATATATATATATATATTATAAGGAAAAGAAAAGAAGACAACAGGGTGACGCCTTCATATCATCCAGTCTACAAAAATCAAGCAAGATATCTCGAGCTACCTCGCTCTTCGTCAGTTGCGAACGACAAAATGAAGTTAAGGAGCAAGCTATAATAGAGTCAAGTCTAAAAGCTTCTAGTGCAGAAAACAAAATTCCAAAAAGCAGATTACAATAACTGAACATAGTAGGCCTAATGAGGATTACAAGCAGATTACAATAGTTGATAATAAGCCTAATGGGATTACCAATTAGATTACGTGGAAATTACGCTTGTTGTAGCCAGGAGTAGTTAATCAGAATCGATAAGTTCTTATTCATCCCTGGTATGTGAGACTTAAGCTTAAGAACAGTTCTTAGTTCATACTGTCTGCGTTTGTCAGTTGAAGGAAAATTACCTGCTAGTAAAAAGAATCGTAGGTGGAACTCTTAGGTTTCTTCTACCTAGCTAATGGCCTACACCCCACTACTAAATTTACCATGGAGTCTTTCCGCGTCAGTATTCCTTTTCTTGATGTCGAGGTTTGTTTTAAAGGGAGACTGATCGCGAGCTACCGACAAACACTCATATCTTCACTATAGGAGTTTTCACCCTACACATATTAAGAAATCCATTGTCTATAGCCAGTTAATTAGATATAAACGTATTGACTCCGACCATTCTGATTTTATTCAAGAATCCACTAACCTTTTTCACTACTTCTTACGTAGAGGATGCCCTTTCAAACTTCTAGATACCCTCTTCAGACGCGTCGAGTCGCTTAAGTAAGAACGACTTCTCCAATACAGAGAGAAGAACATTTTGAAGCGCATTCCCCTAGTCCTTACCCATCACCCTGATCTTGACCCCCATCTACGGGAATCAGGTCGTCTTGGAATATCCATCAGAGTCCCTTCTCTCAAACAAATTTTTCCTCTACCCCTACCATAGCACGTAAACAGCCCCGTAATTTAAGGTCCATTGTTAGTAGAACCAAACCATTTCGCTCCATTGCCCTCGGAGGTAACCGTCGCTGTACTAAACCCTGCAGGTACCAGCTATGTACACTTATTGACAGTTCCACTCATTTTACTGACACTTCTTCTGGGGTTAAACTTACTCCTTGTCCCTTAATTGTGACTCATCTAATGTGGTGTATTACCTTTTCAAATAAAACATGCCCTAATTTTGCCTACGTGGGAGCGACTGTTGATAGATTTCAACTTAGATTTAACAACCACAAATACTCTATTAGACACATTAAAACCGGCTTCCCTGTTGAGGCTCACTTTAACTTACCGGACCATTCTATATCCAACCTATGATTCCTTTTACTGGCAGGTTATTTTCCTTCAACTGACAAACGCAAACAGTGCGGACTAAGAACTATTCTTTAGCTTAAGTCTCAAAGAACAGGGTTGAACAGGGATTCATCGATTCTGAGTAACTACTCCTGGGTAAAACAAGCGTAATCTCCACTAATCTTATTTGTAATCCCATTAGGCTTATTATCAACTATTGTTGTCTGCTTGTAATCCTCATTAGGTCTACTATTTTCAATTATTGTTATCTGCTTTTTGCGTTTTTGCTTTCTGCAAAAGACACTTTTTAGGCTTGACTGTAATATAGCTTGCTTCTTAACTTCATTTTGTTGCTAGCATGTGGCGAAGAGCGAGGTAGCTCGATATTTATTGCTTGGTTTTTGTAGACTGGATGATATGAAGGCGCCACCTAGTTTTTTTTCCTTTTTTATGGAATCCAGTATGCGTACTTCCATATGTATATATATATGTATATATATATATATATATATTCTTACCCTCTTGTTATGTACAAGAGAGTGTTAAAATTATTTTGCCCGAGGGTCTGTGATTCTATGCTTTGTATTGTTACCTTCGTTCGTTAAGCTTTGTTTGCGTTCTTATGCCCTGTGTTCATTCCATTACCCATTGACATAACACAGTTTAAAGATATGTTAATTTACTAGCGTGAAGAGCTATGTACACGTATGCTTTCTTATTGTTTAAGTTATTCGGACGAATGGAGTGTCCCCTTTAAAAGAGTTGACTAAGGTGTGGTGCGGGCTCTCCTCCTAGTATTCAACCATGGTATTCCTATCTCCGTTCTCTAAGTTCCAGACACTCCTTTGGACTCTGACACACCTTTGGATTATTATGTTCCTGTAATAGAACTTCTCCTGTATTCCTTCCGTTTTTGCTGTTTTCCTGATATCTCTCGTCCCTGGTATTTTCTGTTCCTGTCTCCGACACCTCACCTCAACACCCTCATCCTTGGCCCGACGTCCCAACTCCGTATATCTTGTTTTTGCTGGCCTGACATCCGCCGGAAAACCTCGGGGACTTCTCACCACCATCCACTAACTTCTACCGTACCAAGCGCCCGGAGATGCCACTTCGGACTGGTCTACCGGAGGTACCTCCATGCGCGCCTAACTTAAGTTATATTTATTTGTAAGAACCGGTACCTTATACAATGTCATTTTGTTTAACTGTTTTCATACCAAGAAGGTCAAGTTACATTACTTTGAAATTTGAATACTCATTCTCTTCTTCATTAGTCTGCCTCCAAAATTGGTTTAAAAATTCTTTTCCGCTTCGAGCCTTTTACACCGCAACATCTTTAAAATTTCTTTTCAAGTTTTACATCTGAACTTCGTAACAATATATATTGCTTATTTGGGATTAAGGGAGAAATATTGTATGAAAAACCTGCCTAAAAGGTAAAATCGTCAAAAATGGGAAAAAATCAGGTCGACTTTGCAAAACTACACGCCTTTTATACGGGAATACGTAAACGCATGGTAACGTCCGTTTCACCACACAATCTATATGCAATTACTTCAGTGTTGACCAATTTGCGTACACGTATCTGTTAACACGTACAGATGGTGGGCCATTGAAAAAACGTTGATGTATATCTGTTTTCCAAAAGAGGAAATATTTGCTTATGTATTTTATTGTTTTTCGCCTTAACGAAACCGCGATATATCGATTTCCACGTAAGGTGGATTCTAGCGTTATATATATATATAAATATATATATATATATGTAAATATTTCCTGTCACGGAGGAAACTGCGGAAAACTTTGCTGAAACGTATGTACATGTGTTCTTGTTGGTTAAACTTATGGTACAGAAATGAATTCAAATACTTCGCTCTACAATTTGCTTGAAAGAAAACGGTTCACACTAACAGGATGAGTCTAACCTTTATCCATTATCCACTGTCCCTTCGTTACTCCTCCATTAAGGTCGGGGACGTGTTATTTTATTTGACGTGTTCCTCAGGTCCATTTCACGTGAAGAAATGCTTTATTTGCTCCGCTCTTGTTTGGTGTACGCTCTTCACGCCTTCACCCGTCGTAGTGGAACAGGAAATGCGCAACACTACCTGAAGCGGATCAATTCTTCGATTTTTATACTCCTGTTCAACTGTTATCCCGGGCATGTCGCCAACCTCACAGTTTTGAGTTGCTACTATCAACTTGACGGATATGTGATGCATATTTGAGATTTTCATAGTTCCCTTAAGAGATGATATGCGTGCTTTCATATGTGCCGCTATATTTTTTGCAGTTGACCTTCTTCGGTGTTCTACCATTATATAACCACTTGTTCTATTTTTGTAAACACGTGCTGTGTACACCATATGTAAAAGAAAAGCAAACCTCACTTAACAAAAATTCAGAGGCGTTGTTTATAACTTTGCTTTAATAGCTGCTACTGTATTTCTTCAATTACGGTATTCCAACTTTTATACGGACAAATAATCACGTTCCAGATTTAAATTTCCCATAAAAATATGTTTTCTTTGTAGCACAAGTACGAATGAATGAAATCAACTAATACGAAACATAAGCATATACTAAGAAGGTACTTCGGAGGGAAATCGCAAGTGGATGACAGATCAGTGCGGTGAACAGGCCCATAGTCAATAGGGCAGCCGACATCACCCCCCCCCCCAAAAGAACATAAGTTTTGTCCCCTAGAGATTTTTGAAGGCGCAAGCGTACTACCTTAGTGCATCTTAACATATCTCTCCCCTGAAAACATTTCACACTACAGAAGCTATCCCGCCTTTCTTCAACACCTTGTGTGGCTACGGGTTTGACTTAGGTTTTTTGATTCCTTGCCGAAGTTAAAAGGGATCTATGCAGTCATGGCGGTGTGTGTATGTGTGTATGGGTGTGACGCTTGGCTTGTTAATACGATAGCTCAAGATAGAAATAATGGACAACTTCCATACTTAACGTATGGATAAATCATATTGAGTAAAAAATGCTTATCGATTTTAGTTTCCGTCAGAGGTCATGTGATGTCGCCAGAGGTTAAAATTCTGGTAAACACGTATCTTAAGATAGGAATCATGGTTTCTATTCACACTTGACATGTGGATGCGTTATAGTTAGGGAATGAAGCCTATTGTTTGTAGTGGAGGTGAAAGGTTATCTAATGGCACTGGAGGTGAAACCACACAGCCTTGGAATTTGCTAGTAAACTCATGGTAATACCTCAAGATGCTAGAGGGATACCGTTCATACGTGATACATAGGTTTTCATATTGAAATGAAGAATTCTGTTGTTGTAAAATGAGATCAGAGGCCATTAGAGATCAATGACTAAAAATCTTAATGAATGTTATATCTCAAGAAAGAAATCATTCATAATTATAACATGGATACGTTATTGTCAGTAGAAAAGCCTTATTGTGTTTGGTAAAGGGCAAACGTTTTCCTAGGTCATTGATGGTCAAGTGGTTAACGTTGTAAAATGCTTATAAATCATGATCTTAAGAGGGGTAACATTGATGGAGCTCATACTTAGCATAAGGATACATCCCTATTGAGTTAAAGAAACGCATTCTTTTTTTGCAGTCCAAGTTCCTTTGATTCCCAGAGATCAGGTGTTATAAACCTCAGAGATGGGTTTTCATGAAGGGTTACATTTATTACTGTTATAGTTTACTATTCTCCCACCCGTCAGGGATTACTTATCACATCAAAATTAGTTACACAGCTGATAAAGTTGGTTGCACTACTGGTCTGATGCACTCTGATGCAGACCATTTAAACAGCTGACGTAGGTTGCTTTTGTTGAAGCCCCTCAAGACAAGTCTTTATAACACTTTGTTACAGCCATTTAAGTCAGTTACTGCTTTCTTATTTGCAAGGCTTTTTGATGGTTTCTCATGAAAGTTTTCTGTTAATTCAGGGTTGTAACTCCTTTAGTATAGTTTCAGATTTTAACTTTGCCTGCAGTGGGAGGCAGCTATCGGGACTTTTCTTAAGGTGTACTTGGTGCTCAAATTGTAACAATTTGAAACTCCGTAAAGTGAAAGCACTTATAATTTTTTCAGTGGGAAGGAATTACTAACCCCTTTTCTGGTTTTGGAAGTGTACTTAGGCACATTATCGAGAGAATGATTGTGATCAGAGTTGGAAGTTGATACTGATCATATTCGTACTAACGCTTTGACAAACTTCCATGTACTAGTATTTGTGGATGAACAAATTTTTACTTGTACTCACAGGGTTTGGAAATTAGTCATTGCTGTTAATGCATAACTTTGTACTTGTATTCGTGAGAAAGACTTGAACTTGTTCTTACAACAAAAGACAACGCATTTGTACTCTTGCTTGTGACATAGTTCTCCCACTACTAGCTGGGTTAAATCAACAGTAATTGTCGGTTTATACAGTGGAATCAATAATAGGAGTCGGACTGGGTCTTGCTCTTAGTTGTTGTTGTACATTAAGTATGCCAATCGCATCCATAGGTACTTAAAAAAGGTTAAGTGCCACAGTGGTCAGTCAAGCCAAGCCTTAGGATGATACTTTTTACCCCTACCTCTCTGACAGTTTTTTAGTATAACTAATAATTGTAACAATCAAGTGGGTATTTACCAAATTGATGGTAGGGTATTTAAGGTATAAGTAATAAGTATCTACGTTAGCGTGTGTAGAAAATTTCCTTATTGGCTTTTAAAAAAAAATATGGATAAATTACGCTTAATTTTACTACACATGAAGCTGAAATTTTTGCCAAATGCAATATTTTTGAGTGTGGCAGAAGATGTATTACTTCAAAGTTTTTGGGACCTTCATTGATTATTTCATTAAGTGTGGCTTTGTCATTTTGTCACGTGAATACAAGTCTGTAGTTCGTCTGAATGCTGTAATATGTACGGTTCATATTTGTTTTGCAATTGGTAAACTCTCATTCTGAAAGTGCTTTAGCGTTGCATCATTAAGATTGCAGTTTTGTAGGTTGGCTTAATGTTTTCCAATAAGCAAGCTCAAAATGCACACCTTGAAAAACAGATTGATCTAAGCTCACTTAATGCTATAGGTGGTATGCAACTCACATTTTGTACTAGGACTTCCTTCAGTATGGTCGGCTTCCAAAGAGAGAAAACCAACTATCATCCCAAGGGATCCTGATCCCCCCGAGAGAGAGGGGGGGGGAGAGAGACAGCCCATGCTTGGGACACTTTAAGTTGCCTGGACAATCCTCTGCACCGTCAAACCCTGTTACCATGTAGTCTGTCATGAGTGGCCCGCTCTAGGGTGCCTGAAAAGAATGGGTACCTCAGATGATAAAGTATATTAAAGCAAGACATGTCTTGATTGACTCATAGTATTGATGTATTAGAGCAATCTGGCATTTCTTTAGTGCCTAACTTCTTTAACCAACTATAGAGCTTGCATGTTTATATTTGTATGATGGTCTAATGCCAAACAATTTCAGTCAGTGTATTCTACGAGTTCCTTTTTCTGAAATATAATGCCCTATGTCTCAGTATATGTTTATATAGACTTGGTTGACATTACTGTAGGCCCGTTGGAATTTGGAATATTGGGAATTGTGATATGTTTCTGTTGTATACTTCACACATTCGGTACTCCAAATGCTTGTCACGTCAAAATAAAAAGGCAAACTTAAGTGGATCTAACAAAAACTAGCTAGATTCGTTTTCACTTTTTATTTCTCCCATGCTATTGTGACAGAATATTAAATGGACTAGGGTGGAACAGCCTTAAAAACGGAAGAGCTGCAAACGTTCAGACTAGCAATTCTTTATTAGGCAAGAACGGGCCTGCTTGCTCTACCAGTTGATGACCTCCTTTAACTGATCTGGGTTACCTCACTGTATGAGCACCTCAACAGCTATGTACCGATCTAAACTAGCAAGGCCTGCATAAACACACCCTAAAACGTCTATTTAAAATTAAACAGAAAACGGATTAAGTGGGCACTTAACCGAAAAAGGCTAGAAAAATGCTACTTATTTCGGCTCAAACCTGACGGTTTTCTGTTTTAAAATGAACCAAATGTAGTCAAATATTTGACCAGATTCAGGTTCAGTGCTCATTTGAACCGATCCAGATCCAGATTACAGAAAGCTCTTGAGCTTGAGCAATGTTTTTTGTTCTTCTTCTTTTGGATAATGTATAAAACGACACAGACTTTAAAACAAAGTTGACGTCACCTTTTTAGTGACAGTTTGATCAATTTTGAAGCAAAGTTTACTTTAAGTCGTTTGGGGCCGCCTTAGATGAGTTAAAGTGTTAGTGTTGTACCTAGTTGCACCGGCTTGCCCTAGATACTATACTACAAGATTCATCATAACGCTGTTGAAATTACAACTGAGCGTGGGACTTCTAAAAATAAGTTTACTACCTGGAAAGTCGTTTGAAGGACCATGAGTGTCAGCCGCTTCTCAAAAGTGTGGGAGAGGAGGGAGGAGAACCACTCAGGTCTAAGGGGAGGGGAGTTTTGGAAACTAAATGTTCTTTGGTGTGATCCAAGGTCCGCGAAAAGGCCTGCTTAGTAGGCAACACTTCAATCGCATTAAGTTTCAAACGTTTATGAACGAAAATGGCTGTTTTCAAGTTATTCGAGTTTGATTTCATTGGTACCGGATAGCAAATCTTTATGGGCCCCATAGGAATTAAACCTGGGACATCTACTATACAATCCATATGGGGCCATATGAGTCGGCCCATATGGAAATCGAATGGGAAACACATGGGGGTCACCTTCTCGACTACACGAAGGTATCGTGTGGGCTGGCCCATATGGGTGCCATACTGTAAAAACCCCGGTCACTGCAAAGGCTATATATCAGCATTTAGTAGGTTGGACAATATTGGTACTGTACAGGGAGAACCTGGTCCACTTCTTGTGGGCATTTACTGGACGGCCCATATAGGTACCATATGGGAAAATGCAAGTTCACTGCACCTGAGTATTATCTGATCTGGCAAATATGGGTCCCATATGAGAAGACCCTGGGCTGTATAACGAGGGTATACTGGAGGCTGGCCCATATGCAGTGCATGTGAATGGAGTCAGCTGTCAGAAGGTATACTTTTGTAAATAGTTTTTAATGTTTTTGAAAGCAAAAGAAATATTTCTCTTGATGACTCAGTAACCTACATATGAAGTTACTTGGACAAAAGTCTTAACAATATTTTCATGTTAATCTTAACCCGAAATAAGAAATTTCTTCCATTTTGTATTTTTGCTATAAATAGGAATAGCAACTTTCTGTTCTTTAGAAAATTCAAATTTGAATAATTAATAAATTTGTTGAAGAATTCACCGAGGGTGGAGTTGGCTTGGTGGCTGAGTGCACTGCTTTGCATACTAGAGGTCCCCGGATCAAATCTGGGTGGAACCACTTCGAAACTGTATGGGGATTAAAATTTACTTGTTCAGCATAGCTGTACAAGTCATGCTGGGGTTTTAAATTGGTGAAGTTTAATGTGTATGTGATTGTCCGTTTCAGGAAGTTGTCCGATTCAGGAAGTTGTGAGCTTTGCTCGGTTCAGCTGGAGAGTAGTGGTGCAGAGCAAGGAACCTTCACCCCTCCCTGCCTTTGGGAAAGTGGCTAAAGACTGGGGATACACTCACGTCCGTCGAGTGGGGACGTTATATGACGGTCCCGGGAGCAGGATTGGAAGCGATTAGTACACTCCTTCCTCTTAAACCTCCACTAGTCGAAAGCTGAAGGCGAAACTCGCCGGTGTTCATCACTTTAGTATAAGGTCCTAGTTCAGCCAATTGGCTTCTTGGACCTCAAACGTTAAAGGTTTGTTGAAAATTGGAAGGCCCTGGGTACTGTGCTACAAAGAATAGACTTTAACGATAAATATAAAGCCGAACTGTTGCAGAGATGAGCCAGATTTATGTCTGGTCTAAGACATTTTACCCAGATTTCATTAGCCCAGATGGACTAGAGAAATATCACATATGGGTAATATGGGCCGGCTTTAATACACCCCTTATGAATCTTGGGTGAAAGCTTCATGCGCTCCGTATGGTTTCACTCATATTGGACCCATATGATGGGTCATATGGTGCCCTTAAAGTCCCACATATTTTGCTATGAGGTGTTTATATGAGATATTTCACATTTTGCCCCAATTGCCTTCATGGGCTCCAGAACAATTCTAGTGAGGCTCCGTATGAATCATTGGTGCAAAATTAATGGGATCCATATGCGTTCACCCGTATGAGACCGATAAACTAGCCTATGTGGTGCCTTTCTTGGTCCATGATTTAAGTGTTACCTGGGAAAAAGCCATTGTAAGCTAGAGATTGGAGCATATGTTTAATATTTTCTATTCTACAACCCCTAGCTATCCGTTATTCATTTACTTGGCTCTCATTGGCTAATATAGCATCATGTGACCATCAAAA
>WURT03167702.1:0-10556 GCA_009936505.3 Holothuria glaberrima | reverse complement strand
TTCCATTTTTAAAGTCTTTGGTATGACTCGACCTGGGAATCGAACCCGGGCCTCCCACGTGAGAGGCGGATGCTCTCACCACTAGACCAAACACATGGAGGAACAGTAAATATTCCAAGGTCATATAAACATCTTAATTTCAAAAGGAAACAAAAGCAGGTAATATGAGTTGTACAAGAAGGATGTCACAAATTATTGCCCAATCAACTATTTCGAATTATGTGAATAAATTTCAGCGTTTAATATCTCAGCAGCAGAGGAAGCTATGAAAATAGGAATCGGATGAATGAAATTTATTTTCTAACCTCTAAAAGATATATTCTTGTAATTCTAGACTTTAGGTCCACTTTATTAAGTCAATTTTCTGACTTTCACCATATTTCGTGACTTGATGCCATTAACACTGAATCTTCTACCATATTATATCAGACTGGGTGGTTTCCTTGTATTTGACTCACACTTGTAACAACACCCTGCTAAATCTATATGGTACAGAAGTATTTATGTACAACTTTTGTACAATATGGTATCGCTGTGCATGTGAAGGGTGAAGACTACAATCAGTCCTATCATTATTGTATACTTTTAAAGTCAATGATCCTGTTACTTTTTTAGTCATACTTTTGCACCCCGTAGATCACTTTTATGTCATTATTTTTAGTTGTCACTATGCTGTTTGCAGTGTTCATTTGAAGTGTCAACTACAGTGTTCTTTTCCAAATTTACATACTTCACTCATGTGTTACTCATTTCAAAAGATCTTTCTTTTACAAGGCAAAAATTTTTATTCAGGTTATCATTCCATGAATGTACTTCAAGTATTGTATTTATATTTTATATATTATTTGTAAATATTTCCCATGCTCTTTAAAAGTTTGTTTGTTTTTACATCCAATGTATAAATACTTGCTTTCATGTATCTATATTGGATTTTAAATAAACTTGAACCTCAATCTCATGAAATATGTTTACTGTGTACTTTGGTATCTCTTTTCTATGTCTCTCCCTTTAGAATGCTGTATTTTTAAGTTCAGTGGGTGTTGACGGATATATGCTCTCAATTCTGACGGCTGGCGCATCTCCAATTACGTCAATGATGGAAGGAGTCCAACAGGTATGTTGTAGTGAATGAAGAAAAATGACATGGAATTGTTGGGCTTCCAGTTCTTAGAAATTTGACGATAAGTGGGAGCTTGTTTGAGTCAGCATGGATTTCCATTGTATCAAGACTTTTGGATTTACTGATTTCAATTCAATACCTGTCTCTTTTCCTATTTTGGTTCAAACAATCATGATGACAGTTCTGTCATTGTTAGATTTTCTCCATACTCGTACCTTTTCCTACCTTTTGTAAATTGTTAGAAGCAACTGGTTGTTAAATGGTCAAAATTCTAGTTCTACATAGTATTTGCTTTTGAAAGAACCAAGTGTTAGCTTGGAGTACAGTTAGGGAAAAAAATGTCTTGTGCACACAAATAATTGGCACACGAATATTTGCACCCTTACTACAAGTAGGACTCCCATTATGGCATAAAATCATCAAGAATTCCATTCACAATTGATGAATAGAATGGGAAACCATAAACATATCATAAAATCATTAAATGTATTGTGTAAAATCATAAAAATACCTTAAATCCATAAAATATCATTAAGTCATAGAAAATCATGAAATTTTGAGATTAAAATTGACATCAAATTAAAAGAGAAACCAGATCGTATGCCCAAAATTGCAACATACCCTGGAGAATAATTTGAAAAGTATGCATATTTATCAACTAGAGTACATTGCTGCTGTCGCTCAACCCTTCTGATGTCACCTGTTCATTTTTTAATTCATTTTAAACACTGTCATGGTCCACACTTAATTTATACCCAAACTCATGTTGGGCTGGCCAGCACATAAACACTGTCCACCTAGCAGTCGGACCGTATCAGGGATAAATCTTTATAGCTAGTTCATCCCCTTATATAACACTGCCCATGAGGGAAGGGATCAGAAACTAGAGTCATAGTGCATAAATGCGACCAGTTTGTATAGGGCAGTGGCATAACAAGTGGGGGATGAAGCTATTAAATCATTCCTCTTCCCTCCCTCCCGTCCCCTCCCCTCCTCCCCTACCTCCCCTCCCTCCCTCCCCTATGAAATTGGTAAGCAAAAAAATAAGTATTTGAAGAAAATTTAATGTACCATCCAATTGAAGGTTAAATGCTAAGAAGTGCTGACTCGTGTACTTTTAAAATTGAAATTATTCCGAATTCTAACATTGATTCCCTAATGTTGATTCCCTGGTTGACTGGTTTCTCTACTCCAACTAGACCAGGGAAACAAGTGGTCCCAAATAGCAACATCCTGGATGAACAATAACCCCACTGTATGCAACATCCTCACACAGCAAGGAGAGCTGTGTAATAGATACTAAAATTACTAAAGTATAGGCTAGTTGTCTGGGAACTGGCCATCACGGTACATTAATTGTGTACACAGTGGACACTCTGGACACTGGCAACTACTAGATATACTAAGAATAGCAGTCAAAACAAATTAACTGAAAACGTGTATCGTGCAGGCTTTTGCCTTGAGGCTGTTCATTTAAATTGGTGAGCATGCCCCTCCAGATAAAGCTAATTTAAGCTCACTACCATGTAATATAACAACATTGTCCAAGGAGTGAGACTCCAAAGAGAATGGAGGCCTCAAATACACCATGAAAAATGATCAAAAATGACCAATAATTACCACTTCTTCTTGGCTTATGTAGCTAGGAAGAAAATGTGTTGCCATTTTATAGTATGACACCTGCACAGCAAATTTCTGAAAAATCCACTGGCAATACAGAAGGTGAAACCTTTTGAACAGAGAGACAGATATTTTCAGAGAGACAGACATTTTCTACCCCTACAGTGTAACATAAGCTCTACCCACACTTTGTGGGTTGAACTATAAAAATGTGACAGAAGAAAGGGAAAAAAGGAGAACTTTTACTTAAAATGCTGTGAAAAAATGATTAAATTTCTCCCACAAATGGCATAAAATAGTAAATCAGGTTTCTTCAAAAATCGGTCAGAGATATTTAGAAGGTTCATGTGTAGTGGTATTATTGTGATTTCTAATAGCTACCCACAAATCCAAAAAAAAAGGAATCCATTAACACCTGTTCGGAGTGACCTTGCAGGCTGATTAGAGAATGGTGCATTTAGATCATGTTCTAGTGGGAAGAGAAACTTACAGAGAAAAGCAGAGGGTTTTCCCACTGGTTGGTTTTAGTATCAATTTCTTTTCGTTTCTCTAATATCTCTGGTTTCAGTTGTTCTTAAAGTTCATTCCCATTTATTGCAGTCGTGAATCTCTTCTAAAATTGAAACTGATTTGGGAATGTTTTCCTGAAAAACAAATTGAGCTCAAATCTTTTATTTGCTGATACACCTCATGCTGTTACAGGTGACATTCCTTCACTTAAAAGGGAGGTTTTCCACTGTGTAATTATCAATATAATAATGTCCTTAAATGTTTCGAAAGAATAAGAGACCAAAAGAGCAAAATTTTAGATGAGTGGCCTTCTGAAGGTAAAGTGACTTCAAGTGCTGTTTGGTGCTGTTTGGTAAATTTTACTTCATTGTGTTTTTGTGCTAAGTATAGTTCAATTTGGGGAATGATGTCACAGGTTTCCCAAAAGTAGCACATATTTTTGCTCCATAATAGGAAGTATTCTGCCTTCATCATGGGCTGTAGCCCCCAAACCCCCTCCCCTTTTTATTCCATCCTGCTATATTTCATACCTCTAAATTAACGCTGTTGTATGATCTAAGTGGTTGAAAATTTGACTAAATGATATTGGAAGCTGTATGCTCCAGCTTTCGTCTGTCAGTAAAAATTGTAGCTTACAAATTCAAGTTAGTAGGATAAAATGATAGAACTGTTACATACATGTTGCAAATGGAATTTGTTTAGGCCACAGATGCTCTGTGTACTTGCTCATAACTACGGTGAAGATGGTAAAATTCAAGCCCTAGAAGGGAGGGTTTGCCTGTCCTCCACTCCTCCCCCCCCCCCCTTTCTCCACTATCCTTTATCCAAAGTGAGTACAAATTCCCTTATAATTTGAGAATTTAATCTGAACAAGACATGCGATCAGCAGCATTCTACTGTAGCTCTATCTGACAACTTAGGGTGCTGGGCCCTTTTGGTTGGGACTTTGGTAGAGTGAAGTCTGTATATTGTGCACCCCTGGTTTACCAATAAGCTTTTGAGTTTCCTTGTGGAAATCACTACATCAATACAACAACAAGAAGTTATGGGCAGCTATGAATATTCATCTGTTTGTAACATTTGACCTCTTTCAGGTTCTACTAGTGGGACTATTCAGGATTATTGCTTGCTTCTACTCGAGCTCTTTTGATAAATTGATCCGACAATGCAAAGAAGAAAGAGAACAAGAAGCTGCCAAAAACCGCTGAGTCTCCTTCCAGGTTTGATGCTGCAGATTTTACAGATGATGGTGCTTCAAATAATACATAGCATGAGGTGTACAGTTTAATGTAGTGTTTCAGTGGTGCACCCAAGGTGGGGCAGAGGTGGATGGGGTCAAAGTACCATGTCCTGCAATCAAGGAAGGATTCTCTGGTAAAATTTTCCTCTTACCCTGCATGCCAATTATAAGACGTGCTCTGTGTAGATTTTATTACGAAAACAAAATTCTAACCCCTCCCCTCACAATTTTTAGGATGCACCACTGTGGTGTGGACCAATATCACCAGTATAAATCATATTTTACTGGTATGCATTATTCCAGTTTCAGTATTAACTGATAAAAACCTGATACCAATATTTTGGTAAATTAGTGTACTGTGGACAAACCAGGAATGTACTCTACACTACCATCATGAAACATGATGTGTGTATAGGGTGAAATAAAAAGAGGGATCATTTCGTTTCATTCAATGGAGGTAAAAGACTGAGAGTTGCAATGAGGCAAAGAAAAATTTGCATCCCAAGAAAATTTCAAGTTGCCATTTCCTGTACACAATTTTTACATCCCCCTCCCCCAAAAAACTATTTTGCCTCCCCCCACCCAGTGGCGGAGCTAAGGAATTTGGTCAAAGGGGGAGAAAATGGCCTGTAGGACAGTAGAGGCGCTTTGAAGTAGGTAGATACCCAATTCCTCAATAGAGTAAACCCTTAAAGGGTGCCCACAGATGATTTGAGTCTGTCAGGGGGGCGAACAACATTCCTGGCTATATGGATGCTCCGCCATTGCCCCCTACATCCCTCAGCTATCTCTCCCCCTTCAGCAGCTTGTTTGGCTACAGGCCTGTATGGATAATCTGTCCAGCACTAGTATAAATAAAGTATTTTTCTTTGAAGAATATCATCACACATGTGAGCTTCTTACCTCCCTTTTGCCATCCACTTGAGTCCATACTACTAGTTGGTCATTATCTTATAACAAAGTTCTTGCCATTTACTTTCAAGTTTCTAAAGTTTTTCAAGTAACTATTAATCATAAATCATTATCCTATTAAAGTCCTTATAAAGGGACTGTTTGAGAGTCAAGGGTCCTCAAAAACTATAAGTTACATAAGATTGAAAAGGTCATCTCAGAAAGTAGCTTTATAGGAAAGAGTCTGCAGTTGCAGATAAAGTATCTTGTACCAATTCTATTGTAATATGTGTATGAATTACAAGGGTTTAAAGGTCTGGTGACGTGAGAAAGACTTAATTGGTTACTTGATGAAAAAGGATAAAAAACAGAAAAAAGCCAATATTCTGATCGAATCCATCAAATATGAACCATGTTACATAGTTATTTCTATGTTACATGAATGAACATAACCTCACTATGCAAATTTGAGATGTAGAAAAAAGGGACTAAACAAATATGGCATTAATAATGTGTCTCTCTTTTTTTTCAACCTTCATTTCAAGGACAGTTGTAACTTTGTTTTATTTTGTCTGTAAAAGTTGTCTACTTGAAATATAACAATATCACTCATGAAGATATAAACCAGCTGGCATGTAATTGAGAGATAATTTATGGAGAGTTAACAAAAATACCAACATCATGCAACACTCCAAATCATTACTTTTGCATAGGCAACGGATAACATCGGAAACCACCAAACTTCGAAGAGGTACATTTCAAGATCGATAAAAGATATGAAAGTATAATTCCAAGGGATCTGTCATTAGGGGACTTTATTCTTTAACAACTTTGCAAAAACAGCTCTTTTCTGGATGCATGTTACCATACCTTTAAATGTGCCTGGACCAAATTTAACCATAAACACATTTGCGTTCTTTTGAAAATTGAGCTTCAGGGTGGAGTAGTAAGTTGCTGGTAAGAGTATGTGCCGTGCCAGATTGAATTAAAAGAGGTATCAATCTTATGTTGTAAGGGTTGTAGCTGTTTGATCCATGTTTTGTCTGTTCCAAGCTTTTTGGCACAGCTCTCAGACAGTGGTTTCTAGGCACTTGAGAAAGCTGCATTTCACTTCAGTGGCATTGTTTCACTCAAGTGGAATTGTATTACACCTAAATAAAACAATTTCACTGTAAATGAAAAATTTGCTTTATTGAAATACAGTCCTCTTAAGTAAAATACAGACCACTTAAGTGAAACAGAGTTAAATGTTAAAACAGCTTACCACACCTTTGAGGGCATTCTCATTTTTTGAAGAAAGGGCTAAAGACTGAGAGTGCACTTTCACCTCCTGGATATGGAAATTAAATCGCAGTCCTTGGAGTAGTACTACCAAAGCAGTCAGAACCAATCTGCTCAATTAGCCTTTGAATGACGTTTTAATATACACCATAATTTAACATTTACAGCCTGGTGTGCTTTTATGGCCTTTTTTTTTTTTTTTTCCTCTGTTGTAAATTTTCATCAAAACTCTTTCATTTACATAATACTGTATTCCTTAATTCCTAGTTTGTATTCCTTCATAATATATCATGCAATATTTGAATAATGCAAAACCTATGTAAGAAATTTTACAATAGTGCAAGGCAATAATTTCTCCATTTTGGTTTTGGAAAATGTATTTGTTAATAGCTGTCGAGATTGTTTATTCTGCAGAGGAAAATGAGATTAGATAGGTGGGGAGGGGAGGGGGAGGGGATTTTCATCCCTCCAGAAGGAATTGTCAAATAAGGACACAACTTCTTTCTTTGAAGAAGACATAACAAATATTTGAGAAGCCTTTCATACTATCATACTTTCTATGAAATGCCAACAGCACTGAAAACGTTTAGAATCAAATCAAATTTTGAAAGGCATGGTGACAAGCAAACATCAAGAAAAGGTTAGTTGAGGTCAATTAAGTGTCCCTTTTAGTCAGGGCATAATTTACAGTCTTGCATTATGAGTGTCATGTCTCCTTGTTCTTCTTACAAAGAAAAGGAACACTGCAGCAGAGTAGCCTTCATTTAGAACCAAATGGACTGCTGGCGCCCTTTGCAGCTTTTTACCCCCCCCCCCCCCCCCACCGCTTACACTTTCAGCAACATTGCAAGGCATTGGAAGAATCCTTTCCGGTGATCTTTGAGGCATTTTTAGCAAAAAGTTATCTGTTCAATTTGCCCCAAACTAGCCAAAAATTGTCTGTAAAATTTACCCCAAACTTATGTCAAACATTTGTTACCTTCCTAATACAAAGAGTCCTACAACATTATTCTTGCCCCTCATACAGGCCCGTATGCAGCTTTTTCAGTGGGTGGGTTCGATTTTGCTACAAGTGGAACATTTTACCCACCAACTTTGACCGAAAGTGCCGGAGATACATACATCGTTTCCTTTGCTCAGGACGACCCATTTCGGTGGAAGCGAGCAGCCTGTCAATTATGATTATCCTTATGGAGATAGTCAAACTTTGACAGATTTTTTTCAAGGGCTTTTGAACGCCATGTGGGACATTATAAAACACCAAATGTCTCATCATAAACTATTTAAGTACTATCCGAAGCGGCGAAACCGAACTCAAGATCTTGCGGGGACATTGGTTTGAACCCCCTGAACCTCCCCTGCATATGGGCCTGCCATAAACCTCACCACTACCCCTCTCCATGACTGAATACTGCACATCTGTTTCTATGAGTAAATGTGAATTACATTTGCATTAGAGCTAAATCTGTGAGTATATGTACAGTACAAAACCATTCTCACAAACAGAGGCTCAAGTCAAGGTGCCTTTACAAAGATAAAAGACATTTAATGGGTGTGGGCTTTATCCTTTTGGTCAGGCCTAATATTTTGCTTTTAGAAGTTTGATTAGATTCATGGAACGATGGCATTTAAAATAAAGATCATAATTTGCTTTAATATCAAATTTGACCTTGAAATAAGTCATTAATGTGGACATTAGAAAAGAATAAGAGAATTGTATTTAAATTTTATAGTATCAACTTTGCTCTGTTATGAGACAAAAATGAAGGATTCTCTTGTTTTGTTTTGTTTTGTTTTGTTTTGTTTTGCTTTGTTTTGTTTTTTAATTTATTTATTTATTTTTTTTTATTATTGATCAAGTCGCTACGATGCATCTCACACTAAGAAATAATATTCATTAAAACTTATGTGGTGATGATTCAGTGTATAACAATTACAACATAATTATAATTAAATGTACTTGAATGTATTGCAATAACATTTGAATGCGTTGGTGTGTTATCAACTAGACCATAGGAGGTTATGGGATGTATGGACTGAACAAAAATTACATTTTAAATGCCAGCTGTTTCATTAGCGGATCAATTTATAATTACAGTAGTATTTGAACATTTGTAATCCTTGGCTCTAACACTTGGTGGGTATAAACTTTTAGCTGTGTTGGATATATATATGCCTCTTAAAAAAGTTTGTATACAGAACAATTCTAGTTTATCAAATAAGTACACATGCAGAAAAATAGAATGAAGTGGTATATTGATGTGAGGAGGGGGCCTCACTGTGCCACACATCCACTCATCCAATCTTCCCCACCAAAATTTTTGTAACACAAAATTTGGATCTTCAGACCCTCTTCCCATCAGTAAAGCCTTGCATACACCCTTGGTAGAGTTGTACCAGGAAAGGGTACAACTTGGGGTGGGGAGTCCATAGTTTGATGGCTCTTACATACCTAACATAGGTGACATATTCCAAACAGGGTCTTTTCAAGTGTTATTAAACATAATGTTGTAAAGGGCTTTTTTTTAATGAAAAAGTGGTTTGTTGTTCTTGTTCTGTATTTACATAAATAACATTGTTAAAAGTGTAGTATTTGATATCATATTCAGGTTGTTAATATTCTGTCACTATTGAACCTTTGTTTTTTTACTGGAATGTGACCGTATCCAATAAAGAAATGAACTCAGCAAGAATGGTTTTGTGTTTAGTTGAAAACTTCTATTGTAAAAGTTCTCTGAAAAAGGGAAATTTAGCGGTGTCCCCCTCCCCTTTGAAAATTTTTTAAAAAATAGGTGCCCTTACATGCAATTTGGTGCCACATATGCTACATTTTTGAAGAATTTGTGTTAAAAAAATTTACGTATTTTTAGGAACAGAAGAAAAAATTGGCGTCAGTGAGGGGGGCCATGGCCAAATGCCCCCCCCCCGCCACGCACACCCCTGTAAACAGTACCTTTTTCCAAAGTCCCCTCGACTTACAGTACCACGATCATTGGAAACTACTGTGGAGACGCCCTCTTCTTGTCTTCAAATTTCTGTTCGATACTTGGTAATGAACGAATACGCTAATAAGTTAGATGAGGTTTAACGGCCCAGTTTCCATCCTATTTGTTCAAGTCGAGTCGGCCACGGCCTTTTTCCAGTTGTGGCTCACTGGCTTGTTTTCCCTTCCTCAATTGCTGATGCGGAGCATCACGCACAACGGCAGAAGGTTCCATTTTTAAAGTCTTTGGTGACAAGCACCCTTATTCAGTTATTTGAACATGGGCGCGGATCCATTCCCAAAAGTGGGGGGGGGGGACTTCACCATTTGCGAATCACTGTCCTTAGGGAGGGGGTTCCCCCTCATTTTTGAAAAAAGTGAGGGGACTTTTTAGCCATGTCCCCCCCCCCTTCCCAAAAAGTGAGGGGCGAAATTTAGCTTTTAATATGTGGTGTCAATTCGTAATCACAGTTTTAGTTTTCATCATTTTTGAAAAAGTGAGGGGGATTTTTTAGCGATGTCCCCCTTCCCAAAAAGTGAGGAGGGCCCCAACCCCCCCCCATGATTTTTGAATGTAAAAAAAAATAGTGTGAGAAGTGGAAATTTTACTGAAGTCTTGACCAAGATTATGCACTCGCTGGCACATTTTTCACCATTTTCATCTGCGTTTACTAAAATAATGGGGATCATAAAAAATTAAAGGAGGCCTAATGGAGAACGCTGACACAGCGATGCTGTGTGCTGTAAGGGAAATATTGCGTTTGCGAGGCTTTTTACTTAACATGTCCTCTTTTACATACGATCGGATCCCGTTCGATGAAAGAGAGGTAACTGGGGAAAAAATTCTACCCATTGAGCACTAATTAACAAGTAATTAACCTTTCTGTGACAACTGACAGATTTGTTCACCC
>WURT03167690.1:5756-28116 GCA_009936505.3 Holothuria glaberrima | reverse complement strand
GAACGCATAGTGTTCAAATGCCGAACGCATAGTGTTCAAATGCCGAACGCATAGTGTTCAAATGCTGAACGCATAGTGTTCAAATTCTGAAAGTCAGGTTCAGCTCCTGAAATATAGCGTCATGACGGGAGGAATTATCTAATATAACACATTAAAACTATTAGGAATCTTTGTATTGATTAATGTATCATGAACCAAAATATACCTATGCTGGGACTTAGTTTTTTACCCAAAAATGTGCTAAAACCTCAGAGCCTCCGAGGGCTTCCCCTGGCCCCCACCAGGGCTTTGCCCTGGACACCACCAGGGGCCCTAAAGCGGGCCCCTTGGACCCCACCCGCTAAAGCTCGCGCTTTGCGCTCGTCTTACGCATCACCAGATCTGTCGGCAAAACAGGATCTCTACACCCCCAAAGATTACACCTTCGCTACGCCACTGAGCGTACCAGGTAAGTAAATTCAAACTGAGGCGGCCGCTTTACTCTTTCAAACATACGGCTGTAAGATTTCAAATAGCCAGTGTTCAGGTGGGACAGCCCCCCCAAAAAATCGCCCTTAAATTTTTCAAAACAAAAATGACTATTGCCCCTAAAAATATTTCTTCCCCTGGAAGTTATTTCGCTGCTTCGAACACCTTGTTGGGGAACGAGCCTGATGAGAGCATTAAAAATATCAACAGCTAGAAATGATCTGTTAATATTTAGAATCCTTTTTCGGTAGGTCACCAAATTTGTGTATGGCGAAAATGGAGAGAAAATCTGCTTTTTTATCTTAATCTCCTCACAATGGCCTGAGATGAACCTATATGAGCAGTGATCGTTTATGTTACCCATGGGACATAGCCAGAGAGCGTGTAGGGGGGGGGGAGAAGGTTTGCCATCAACCCCTTGTTGTGTAAATAATGTGGTTAGACGGAAATTACGAAAATGGTCGGAGCGTGTCTTAATGTTTCGGCTCCCCTAATCCTAGCCTTTGTAAGGGCTTTTCGGCTATTAATTATCAGCAAGCCTCCTTATCTATTGCCACTTGAAAATAACGAATTGCACCTACAATTTAGCCTTCGTATTGTTTGTTAACCGTCGTTGCATCTGTATGACAGAGCGTTTTCCAGGGGAGTAAAACAAAGAGGAGGTAACAGCCATTGTTTCTAGAGGGAGGAAAGAAACTAAACTTGACAGAGGCTACCCTGTGCCGAGTAACTGAGTTCATCCGGGGAGTGAGTTGCAACTCCCTGGTCCATCATTTAAGTAAAACGCATGAAAGCTACTGCTGTCGACAATGATAGCAGTTGTAATGGCTGATACTTTGAGGAGCGTCAAAGTCTCTTTTTACATTTTCTGGTCACTATAAGCATACGAGACAGAGGTTGGGGTTACAGCTCCCATTCGGACAAAACTGCTCTTTTTCCGGAAAACAGCCTCTTTACTGTGACAACAAAACTACGACATCGTTATATTTTCTGGGACAAAAACTCTACCTAGCCCCTCAACCCCCTTCCTCCTCCCCGCTAGACGTAGCCCGATGTGCTCATGGTCCCTTGCCTGGTTCCCGATCTGTCCTCCCAGTGATTTGATCTCCACGTGGCAACTTCTTGTATTCCTCGTGTACATGATGTGACGATGAATCCAACATTACCATACATATTATCCCATACTATAAGCAGACATGTGTGACTTTTTCTATGTTCTGTCGAACGATATCTTATAAATAAACATTTTTTCTGGAGGAGAGTTGATATTTTTAGCTCTTGCTCTTGGAAAATATTAAGTCCCAAGTCGGTTACCTTAAACGATAGAACGTACTCCCTGCCTTGACGGAAGCAAGGTAACATTGAATCATGGAAATACTACCTCCGAGCAGTACTTCCATGATTGAATCCCGACACATCTAACAGTGGGGAATTAATTCATGAATAGTTTTTATAAAACGCGAGGCCTTGTAAAAATTTAACAGCGCAGGTGTTTTCGTCAAGCATGACAGTTTTGATAGACTATGATGGTGAAGATATGCTAAGTTGACTCTAGAATGCGTAAAATGCAATCTTTATGAAGGAATCATACATAAAGCTACACTTATCCTCTTGTAAAAACGTCTGTATGGTATTTTGTTAGCTACTAAACTTCTCTTAGATTATGAAGCACTCGAGCAGTTCTTTTGAAACTGAAATGATCACGTGATACGTCTCACTGAAAATTCTTTTGTAGTCGACCACAATACCCTACGCAACCGACAAGATCGTTGGATACTTGAAACCGACAAACCTCTTTGGTAGCAGTTAAAAAAGACAGATCGCCATATTTAATTGGAGGAGGGGCTGGGGATGTAAACTTACTTTCGAAAACTTTGACTCTCTGAAACGAGAAAATTGACCATTTCGCTTAAATTTTTGGTAGTGGGTGAGGGTGGTGGGTGGGGATGGGGGTGATGAAGGTAGACAATTGTGATCATATCAAAGTGGGGTCGGGTCTGTCCACTCACTCCCGTCGCCGTCGCTGGCCATCATACTTAGAAGACATGAATAGCTGTTAGTAAATCACAGGAAGTTGCTCATACAGAAAATTGTGAAACATGTTTGACTTTACCTGTTATATTAACCTTGTTGACGTATAGGCTATAAGTCTTGAAATCGTTTGCAATAAATGTCACTTCAGTTCCATTAGAACTTTGTCAAAATGTTTATCACAACATTTGGCAAAAAGCTACGAGACTTTATTTTCTGTAAGAATAACTCAAACATGTGACCACTGGTTCTCTAAAGGAGAGACTCGTTTTTCCATATGAAAACAAAACACTCAAGGTAGGATTTGAGACATGCGTGACTGAGTTCATGAATGTGTGCGGAGCCTGGGGTAGGAGGTTGTCTAAAGGGAGGTTAAATCGATTTTTTGTAAACAATCAGGGGGCTCAGATACTGAAAGGTGCAACAAAAAAGGTAAACTTATGTTCTAGAGTTGGTCGATTTGGTGGAGGATCGACCGAAGGCCCCAACCCCTTTGATTACATGCCTTCGTGAGTACAAAGCCTATAAGGAAAAAACCAGCTGTAGAAACACCGTCTGTAAGCAGATAAGTTTAGCTCAAAATGACGCCATTGCCAAGTTTGCCACATTTTTTTTACACGTAAAGATTACAAGTGTTTGTGCAATCAGACCAGGTTTAAATGGATATTACGACATTTAGTTGTCGACGGCAGACAGACAAAAGTACAAAAACAACCGATTGTTGTTCGCATATATTAATCTAGGTGATAACATTACGGAAATCAAGATACAAAAATCCTGCGCCAATTATGGTTAAAGTGCTTTTCACGAGCAAGCGTATTTTGTAAGTAAAGGACTTAACATGAAGCTCAATCTTAATGTAAATGGCAATCAAGCCTATACAAAATGTGTTTCTCGTTTCACATGTGGCTTTGAATTTTCATCTTTTCCAATGCATGTGTTATACATTTACTTTGGCATTCTATCAAGTGCATTGCATATTTAATAGCCTGTAAAAGAGATACATAGGTTAGCCAGTGCTTGTTGTTAGTTTGCAAATTAATGATGTATTAGCAACCAACCAACTTTATACAAACCCTTTGAAGTTGAATGAATGTTTATGAGTGGATTGTTCATCAGAGTAGTTACGTCTGATAGTAATATACAAACTGAATCGTAAAACCTCATCTAACTAACTGATAGCAGTATAAGTAAGGGACTACCCCTTGCATTCGATAAGCCCGGCCCGGATAAAATAACAAAAGCACCATCTGTAAATTTCTAATTTTTAAAAATTGTAATTTTTAAAATAGTTGATCGTTGTCCAAATTTCAGAAATCGAGCCCTTCAGGCTGCTCGGTACAGATGTCCGCCAGTGCAAGTGCATATAAAATGTACGGTAGCTAAAGACTGAAAATACACCCTGGTCCGTCATTTTGACGGTACTATAATGGTCCCACTCACACGTATAGTGAAGAGCACAGGATCTAAGGTATTTCCAAGTCGTGGGGATAGCTTTCATACCCCTCCCCGAGAGTTCCCCTTTTTATTTCATCATTTCTTCCTTACATTTATACCATAAGTGATGGGGAGTCATGACATTCGTCCCCCTTTGTTCACGCCCCTGGGTTAAGTATTAAGAGAGATTGGTACCCCCCTGCAATATATATTCTTTGTACACAAGTGTGAAAAAGGAATGTTAATCTCACTGGTGTTCATACACGGTTAAAACTTATAGGATCCTCGGTGAGCTAAGTGGTCTTTAAACCACGAATTACACTCAGCTAATTTAATTGAATATCATTACACAATAAAATCCTAACAGCTATTTTAACAGTCTAAACGCTTAATGTGAACGTCTTTTTCAAATTTCAAGTTCTAATGTCCATGCAATGTTGTTATGCTCAGTTTCAAAGAGTTAAATACCCAAATATTTCATCGAAGTTATATTAGAATGAAACTGTGAAGCAAATGAAAATAATAACTTAATCATCTTACAAGAATGCAGAGTTGACAAAACTAACCAGGGCGGTTCCATGGAAGCTGTTGCCAAGGCCCCTTTTTAGACTTTTGGCCATAAAAGTTTCCCTTGATGATTTCCATTATTTAAGCATGTGGCTCTATATTGTCCTTGGGTCTCCTACTGGTCCCTTTTTGATCAAGATACCTTGGATCCGTCCAGGGTAACCTTTATTCTAGGGGAAAAACTTATAAACCTCCCTGTCATGCTTTCGCTCTCTTTGTTGATGCTCAACATTTAATATCAGAAAATACTGAGCACATATTATTTGATGAGTTCAAGGAAGCTTGGAGAATTCGAGTGCCTACGCCAAGGTTGTGATGAAAGCTAAGACAGGATGAGATATATAAGCAATGTTATCCCTCCGTCATAAAAGTAGAGGATGAAACTGAGGACTCAGAAAAGAACCACTCCATTTGATTCATTCCTCGCATTGATGACTTTTGTTTATCCTTGCCAAGATGTTTACCCTTTCTTCCAAGATTAATAACAAATAAATTCAGTCCCTTTTGGTGAGTGAAAGAGAATCATGGAGAGGCACATTCAATTCTTTCTATGTCTTTTCTTTTTCGAATTGTTCACACCAGTCGTTTGAAATCATGTTGCAATGAAAGAGCTAAGGAAGGAAACCCTAAGAAGGCCCATCCCATAAGGAACCCAATCGCTGCCTTAGTTTAACCTTCAAAAACATCTTGGAATGTTCGAAACATTATGTTTCTAGTTGTTCTTTGAGTATAAGTTCATGTCCACATTTTTATGCCACGATAGCGTTTCAGGTGCTTAAGGATGTTACATAAAGTTCTCAGATATTCATGTTAAATGTATATGAACTGAAAGAGAATGTCACACGTTTAGTGAAGAATGGCTCCCTCCAAGTTATCCTCTTCGTTTTCTTCTTCCGAGCCTCTGTTTATAATTTAAGACTTGTTTCATATTTCTAAAAATGGGCATCTAAGCATTTCAATGGTGTGCGCACCGCGTTGTCCCTTTTCGTGATCCCCTTATTTCCGTGCGG
Organism: Holothuria glaberrima; assembly: GCA_009936505.3. Taxonomy (NCBI): domain Eukaryota; kingdom Metazoa; phylum Echinodermata; class Holothuroidea; order Aspidochirotida; family Holothuriidae; genus Holothuria; species Holothuria glaberrima. The sequence continues at coordinate 22,603 of WURT03167690.1, read as the reverse complement.
CACTTACACATAGAGTGGACTTCACGTAAGGAGTTTACACAAGAGCGGACGAAGGTTTTCGTTTTCAGCTAGCGACGAAAGAATTACGGTAGCCCCATGTATCCGAAGGTAAAGTGAGCTATGTACGAAGACTATACCCTACAACATGGCTCCATTTAGTATACACCTACAATTGTTGTTGACTCTGTACTCCAAGATTTCATTAAGTCAAAACAAAGTTAATTAGTTACAAGACATATCTATTTCACTACACGAAGTCAAACTATATCTTATCGGACGGCTGAACTTTGTTTGAACCAAATCATTTAAACAATAAGTTTTACTAAGAAAAGAAAGGAAACAAAGGACGGGTTTAAGAAAGGAGATCGAAACTGATCTATTTATATCTATATAATAAATATCTGTCGATAATATAATGTAAACCACGGCAACGCTCATTCAAATGCTCCTTCAGGCGATTATTATTAACTTATTAATAAGAGTGACGTTTTAAAAATTAAAGACACTTGGCAAGTCTTACTCTTAGTTTTGTCCTATCTTATTGGTGGGTTACACAATTTAAGTAGTTCATTTTTATTTAGTCTAAAAAGCATTTCGTAATCAGTTAGACAAAATAGCATGCAGAGGACGTCACTAATACGAATTGATGAAACAAATTAGAAAATATAACATATCAGACATACAAGATACAAGGTGAAAGTAAAGTACAAGGAGATATTAATCATACGTCGCTGACATAGATAAATCAGATTTATTGTCCTTTTAATGAACGGAAAATCATTTTCCGCAGACAGTTCAAACCATTAAAACAAGGCAGTAACAATATAGAAATGAAATAAAACGTATATAACAACAAAGGTGGACAAAAGTTCATACAAATGTAGAATAGTAAACTAGAGAAATAAAACTATGGGTATAAAACATGCATTTCTTTCAACTATTTCATTTATTCTTGGTGCTTTGAGTGTATCAGTCCGACAAAGTTGATTAAAATTGCTGACAAGCAGCAAAGGGGTAAGGCGCGGGTCACACTACAGCGATTTCGGATCGTATTACAGTCCGATTTTTTTGAGTTTTAGTGAGAATCTTCTCCATCTCTGGTCGGAGGGAATCAAAAATTTGCCTCTCTGTGTAAATTTATGATTTGTATCACATGACTATGAAAAAGAAATGTATACTAATTTTTTCATGACGTCACATCGGCGGACAGCTTTTATCGGACACGCGTAGTCCAATAAAAGCATTCTATCGATGTGACGTCACGAAATAATAAGGTTACATTTCATTTACATAGTCCTCTGATACGAATCATAAATTAACACAGAGTGGCAAATTTTTGGTTCTTTCCGACCAGAGATGGAGAAAATTTTAACTAAAACTCAAAAAAATCGGATTGTAATCCGATCCGAAATCGCTGTAGTGTGACCCGCGCCTTACCCCTTTGCTGCTTGTCGGCAATTTTAATCAACTTTGTCGGACTGGTTTAAAGGGCGTCATCCCCAAAGGAAAAAAATAAAATAAAGTGCCTGTTTAGGGCCAAGGTGTCGATTTTCAAGAAAAGTATGTCACAGTTGTGTGCTACTGAGAGTAAATTTCAGGCCCAATGAACACCTTGCGAAATATCTTTCCACAAACGTGTATGATAAGATCCTAAAAATAAACAGGCACTACGTGCCAGTAGTTAAAGATTCGCGTTTAACAAAACTTATCTGCTTATAGGACAATCGATGTTTCTTTGTTTCGTAAACATGGGTTGTATATGTAAAGCTTTAAAGCCAGCATTTCTGCCTCAAATGTCACACGGACTCATGATGTTCAATCTAAAGCCAAATGACACTGCCTTTTAGGCATGTGACAATGGCCAGATGACGTATTGTTAAAAACTGTTCCATGTTAAAAAATAAAAAAAAACAAACAAAAAAACAAAAAAAACGAAATTACACCACTGAAGGACAAATGATTGTACTTATTATTTTAGGGTCGCTGTTGAAGGTGTCAACTTAATTTTCACTGCATGAAACTTATTTGAGTGTATACAAAACCTTGTAAATATCGGAAGTCTGCATTTACTGTCCAATAAACTTCTACCACAGTAACACAATTTGTAACGGTAACGTGATACACACTCGGACGTTGCATCTGAATGCACGTTCTGTTATTAATCTGTTGGTTAAAAAATAAGCGTAGTTTGTGTTTTCGTATTATTTTAAGAAAACCTTGAATTCGTTCATCCGTGCAGTCACATCTGCACTATAACTTATACCGAAAAGTAATACGTTTATTATTGTCATCATCAAATGTTTCTGTCAACTTTTACGGTATGAATTAAAGCAGTGTACAGTAAGCAAAGAAACATGATTGGAGTGGAAACCAGGCCCGTAACCAGACGAGGTACAGAAGGGGCAATTCCACTTCAAAGGGGAGAAATATTTTCTTTAATGTGTGTGTAATATGCATAATGCATAATAGTTAGTTTTAATCTTCTAGGATAGGCGAAAGTTTTTCTATAGAGGGCGCCTCCCCTTGTCTCCCCCTTTGCTACGGGCTTGGTGGAAATTGATCAATCATACAAGCTTTATATGTTAAGAAATTAATTTATCCTTGGTTCGTACTTTTTTATGACGTTTTGGCCTCCCCGTGTTCTATAGCTTGATTCATTTTGACTTCCCCAGGGTAGAGCTTGATTCACTGTAGTCTCCCCAGTGTTGGGCTTTAGTTGACTAAATAAAATAAGACGTGTATAGCTATTTTACGTCGGGTGCAACAGAGGACTTATGCGCATATGAAACTTGCATGAATATAAAAGCAACATAAAAAAGGTGAAAGCCCAGATGAATGAGGAACAATACTGGTTCCTGCTTTGGCCTAAATAAAACTCGATTTGCCCAAAATTGTCTGAAGAAATCAGTCTGTACAAAGCAAATTTGAAAGTGTTTCCTCATCTTTAGGCAATTTTTGAAAGTCCTTTCTTTCTAGGTTTGGTCAAATCATACAGTTTACACATTAAAAAAACACTGGTTAATTTATCCATATTATTATCGCTGATTATCCATACATTTCTTATTTCAAGTAAGCAATGAAGTTCAGGTTAAACTTTATCAATCCAGTCTTCATATTTAGCCAGGATTTTCAAACTAGTCGCTAATAAACCAGGTAAATTTTAAGCTTTACCCGGTTTTCTTCGTTCATTTTAATCAGGAAATCTATGGCACATGCTTGATTACAATCCTGATTAAATTTAATTAGAGTGTTTACAGAATGCATAATGGTACGGAGACCTCAGAAAGGATCTAAGATTGATCGGCGGAATCTTCCAACTCCACAAGTCTTTCATTTTGTTAGGTAATCTGGGGCGTTTAAAGTAAACCTATAACCTGTAAATTATTGGGGGATGATGCAGTCCCTCCTGCTCCCACGGCCTTGTGTCATTCCTCTACTCACTGACAAACTCATAATAGACAAAACAGCTTGGTAGCCTTAACGTCATGAGTATTGAGCATGACTTTACCGACTGGGATTTCCTCTTTGCTCAGAAAAATCCGAACGAAAAAAACGAAAAAAAAAGGTCATTGCCGTTAGCAGGTCGGAGTTTGGACCTGCATCTCATTAGAGTAGCATGGATTTCAAGAAAGAAAAAAAGAAATGTACTCTGGAGTTTGTAGATGCATTACCATCAGAACCCATCAAGCAACTGTACAGAAACGGGTGTTTCTTTTCGTTGAAAACAATAAAATTTGTAATTAAGTGACTGAAATTTGCAATGATGATAGGTCGTTTTAATCTTGCCTCAAGTCTGTTTCTCGTATAGCACTTACTACCCTGATAAACGTGTGTCATTAGCAGGGTCTCTTTAGTATTGACTCACAGCATCAATTAGGAGAGAGCGCGGTGAATATTTGAGTATGTAAAGTATTAGGTAACAGAATTTCACAGAGTGTCTACGAACGATACAATTTTACGGTTTGGTTTATAGACTTGACAGTCTGGAACTGAATTATTTAATGACAGAGCTAAATTAGAGCCAAGATCTCCTCAGTTTCAATCTTACCGAGAGAAATCGTCACATCTTGTCGATATAGACTGCATAAGATGTGATAGTATACATTAGTCTCCTATGGCTGTGTACTCACTACTGACAGATGACTTCTGCCTTCCTAGTTATTGTTGAATAATTTATGACCAAGCAAGGAATTGAAATTTTTTATGAATCTGTCGTAAATTTTGTTGATTAATGGGAAGAAAAGATGAAGAATGCAAGGAAAAATAAGTTTCTTTTAAGAAACCATCGAAGATAAATTGGTCTTGTGTAGTAAATTGTATGCACTATTCGCAAAAAGTTGATCACTTATAGCAATTGATCATTTACGGTTCGATAGATGCTATGAATGTATAAAAAAACGGTATATGTATACGTAAAAAGGTATACACCGTACACACATTATGGCCCACCTTGAGGGAGGGTAGGGCTTGGCGCTCAGCCTCTGCCCCACTCATAATGAGCCAAAATTAAAATAGATAATCGCAAAATCCTCTGTTTCATTGGAGAAAATATTACGACATGACTCTCTGCCCCATGAACTGCAATCCTCATGACGAAGACACGAATTGTGGTGGGCCGGAATCTAGGCCCATAGTCAAGACTTGGCGTCCAGCCCCCGCCCGAACAAGTTTTACGGATGAACAATTACTTTATCAACCGTCAAATTTTCAAAATATTATATCACGCATCAATATATGGACGTGCTCCACGTGGCATTCACAATCTGTCAATACCTATGATTAAAGATTGGCTGGACATTACATTTTTCATCTACTTATACCAGTAATTCTCAAACGCGGCCCCTTTGGCCACATGCGGTCACGAGCCCTGTCGGTGCGGCCCCTGAATTGGCTTTCCTTTTTTTCTTTGAATCGTATTCCACGAAAACGTAGCCACCCGTAATTGTAGATACAGCTTTGTGGTTACAGTGAGATTTCCTGCAACGCAGGGCGTCTGATAAACCAAATTTTCTGACCTAAGCCCAAATTCCCATGGAAGGGATGAGGTCGGTTTGCTCGGTAAGACGCTGTAAAAGTGTAAAATACACTCATGAGGAACCCCTTCCTATAAAAAAAAAGTGCCCCGGAGGTTCTGCCACTGTTTGCTATAGATAGAGCTTCGTGAACTCTTACGTGTGGGTTACGTTCTTGAGTGTCCTCTCTCTAAGCCTTAGATCATCATCTTCGGCCTTCAACCTCAGCCCAACCTCTGCTTTGGTCCTCATCCTCACAAAGTTTGAGAATCACTGACGTATACAGAAATGGTTCCAGCACCACTATCAGCTGTTTACATTGAGCTCCATTTCCCCTTAGCGGATTTCCAAAAACAATTTCAAATTTGCAACTTCTCATCAGTTCGGTTGTCTTCACCTTTTTTATTTTATTTTTCCATCATTTACGGTAAATTGGGTTGCACCTCTGAAATGAGACCAAATTTACCCGGTAATGAATGGTAATTGTTCCCAAGGTAACGAAGAGGACGACTTACTCAAATGGGATGATCTAGACTGATTCCTTGAAAAACTCAGCAGCAGTACAAATAAGCTGGCCTTTAAATTGTGATATATCAAGTACATGGTGCTTCTGTAAGCTATTATCGAAAGGGATAAGATTTTAAAATTTACTAATGGGGCATCGAAACAAAAATTAATCGATCTATAAATCGATTGTCAGAAGCAGTTCTTGCCCTTCTCGTTATAACATCATCTAGTGTACTGGCCTATATCTTACTCAGAGAGTTTGTGCAATTATACTGTTTTATTTAAAACGTTTACTGAATCAGGTAAACGAAATTAGCAATTCTATTTTCTAAGTAATGATATACTACCTGTTCATCTAATTATATCTAATGACTTCTTTATGACGGTAACAAAATGGAACATTACATGAATAACACCGCATCGATAGCTATGCACGTATTCAGGTTTGTTTCTCTTTGAGTTTATATACATGAGATTTCTTTCAGATTAAGGAATTGTAGTTATAGGTAGAATGCAGTCACCCAAGTGAAGAATTGTATAGTATCCTGTTTCCTGAATGGCTCTTGAGAATCATACGACAGTATTTTGCTCACTCAATTGTGGAATTTACGAGTAGCAACTGCTTGGTTTACCTTGAATATGCAATATTCATGTCCTAAAATATCATGAAAGATACTTGGAAAGGAAACAAGAAATTTGTAACATTTAGCTATTGTTTCAAAATAAGTTTGGAGCGACTGCTTATGACCTTTAAAATCGTGACTCAAGACTCTTTATTTGCGACGACTTACTCAAATAAATGATTGAAGTGTTTATAAAACATGCAAAGAGAGGGAACATCTTCACGTTGAAACAAGCAGAAATGAAATGCAATAAAAATGTCACCAGGTCGGCTAGATATCTGACGTGTTCTTCTCCAACGTGTCTCGCACTAGCGTACACTGAGAATTTTGCTTTTAAACACCTTATCGGTTCAGACTAAAAAGGAATACACGTACTTATGAACACTTCTGGTGCAATTAACTGTGTGAATTGCATCTTAACGTAGGCTCTTCACCGTGAAATATGAAGCGAGAGTTAGAGCAGCAAAAGGCACGCACGTTGTTACAAAAACTCAATTGGCAGAGTACCTCTGGGTAGAAATAATCGCCAAGGTGTTGTGACAACGAACACAGGCATTCGGAAATTTCGAAATTTGCGTAACCGAACAAACTGGAGATTTATAGTGCGAAAAATTCCAAATTACCCTTTTCCAGTATCTGATTTCTTTAGCTAAAATTCAGTCGTAATGTGTAAAAGCGTAAAGTGTACACAGGCCTTTAAGATACAAAAAAAGGACTTCCCAAGTTCTACATATTCCTGTTGAGGCTGGGCCGTACCTTACATTGCTAGGTTGGGGAGGGACGGTGAATTAAAGACGTCCTCTTCCGTGATTCACCATCTATTTTGATATCAGTGAGACGATATCCTTGACAAAATTGGGAGGGGTGAGCTCGGGTCCCAGCCCGCAATGGTATGATGCCTCTGATTTGTATTATCAAAGTAACATTTTTTCTGTAAAGTCATTTTTCAACTGTGAAAGCAGTTAAAAATTTATTAATTTCAACCCGAAAAAAATGGACCTCTGTGGGGCTAAAAATATATTTCTCACAATTTTTATATTTTGGTGTCTGTTCACTGCCAAAATATCAAAGCTTGGACGTCAACAGATTGGGGTGGGGCATTCATCCCCACTTTTGAGGGGATTTCCCCCCTTACTTTTTTCGTGAATCTTATAAAACTAGTAAAAACATATTTGATTTCATAACTTGAATATAGCCTTGATTCAGAATAAACGAAAGACACCGTCGGCTAATATATACTTGTTTATTCGGTAACTAACTGATCAAAATGTGTCAAATATGGCGGAGTTCCTTCAGACTAAGTTCACACGGTGTTTCCACTTACGATATGACATATCATAACAGTGGAGATAGTAATTTAATGAATTTAAATTGTGGCAAAATGCTTGAGATTACATAACAGCATGTAATTTGACCTCCAGATTTACTAGGATCATTAAGTGAACCACGAATGCCTCCCTTAAATAAGGCATTGCGATTCGCGCTTGAAGTAGGCTTGGTCCCAATGCATGCCCCCCACCCCAGTTTGAGAAGCTGTTGGAGCTCTAGGGATCAAAAATTTCTGAAAAACTAAATGAAAGACTAGATATTAACTAAAGCCCTTTTTGTTAGTCTTAAACACTGTAGAAAGACATTTTCCTAAACACTTATCTGCATCTACTTTGGAAATGTGTTTTAATGCTAAGCACGCGTGTCTAGTTTCTAAACATTGGGTGTTACAACGTATTTAATAGCTAAACGCATAGCGAGTAATTGTTAAACATATTTAGAGTGTTTGCAAAGTAGGGGCAAAACAATTTTCATTGAAAAACGCGTTTACACATTGTCCACTGGGGTTTGCAAAGCATTGTGAAACTAGTAAGTTGTAATATTGAAGAAATATTACCGGAACTGGAAAACATATTTTGTAACATGCTTTTAGCCTTTCCAAACATGAAATGTATTTTTTAGTTTATTTGTTCATATTGAAACTATCCCTGTATATGTCATGCTGATGTCGTTTTAGTAGTAACTACCTATCCCTTTCTATGAATGGTTTGTATTAATCATTTTGCAATATATTTTTGTTTCTCAATTGTATAATTCATGTCAAATGAAATAACCTCCTTGATACAAAACTAAGTCTAACAACGTGCCGCCATGACATCACATATTTCCCACCATGCACTGCCGCCTATCTCTGAAAAGTTACATTTTTTGAGAATTAATATCTTCCAAACAATAAAGGCTGTTGTGATGAGGTTTTCCTCCTGAAACAGAAAAAATAGCTTTTTCTCTTTTAAAGTATCATACTTAGTCACCAACAAACGCCGTTAATATTAACATAAACCGGGTTCGGTTCATGCCCAACGTAATGGTTCACTTTCATCAAGTGTCTGACATAAGCCACCATTCAGTATTGACGTATCTGTAACATTATAGTACACTGATGGCTACAGTTTCAGCTACTTGTCCAAACTTTGTTGGCAAAAATGCCAGAATCAAGCTATAATACATAAGAATTCAAAATTATCTGGTAAATGTGAGAAAGAGATAAAATTTCTATTTTGCTATTTACCAAATGTCAAGAAGCACACTTGGGAGGTATACTGTTTCCTGTTACACAAGAAATACCAATATCACCGATTTCTGTCGAAACAGTAATAGGACTGACAAGCTGTTTTAGACTTGGCACAAGTCTAAACCCATTTCTACCAAACATCTTAAACCTGTTCCCATCAACAATCTTATCTTTCTGTAGCCTTTTATCACATACGTCACATATTCTGAAATGTAGCTTTTTGCCTTACGTGACGGAAGCTATAAACTAACATGATAGTGGTATAATTACCACGGTAAAGAAACGATAAACTAAAATTGAGCTCTTCAGGTAGTTCAAGTTTCTTACCTTCCAGCCAGAAAAAAAATACAACTTTGATTCCTTTGATTTTTGTTATTTTCTCTTACTTTCCAAGGAATTTTCAAGTAGTTTTATCACCTAATGGTTTAGGCATATTCCAAGCGACACGTGAAGAGATTTTCTTGATTATTTTTAACTTAGGGAAAACAGGTAGCTAAATTAAAGTTTCCTGGGTCAATTAAACGGTCAGGGGCTGCTTGCCACGACTGTTGACCACTTTATAGAGTTGCTTTCAACACGAAAACAAATCACTCACGACTACACATAAATAGTTATCACGTATCTAATTTATCGGCACTAAAACACAAAATGAGGGCATTTCACGATCAAGAATGAGGGCACCCTTTCAGCAATTATTGGTGGAGCAGAGTCATATTTACATTGGCTTTATAGTTTTTAAAAATGATACTCAAATCAGAAAGAAATATGCTAATATATTCTACACTCTAAAACACCTTACTTATAATAAGACAGGATTGTAGTCGCAGATAGCGAAGCGTTTCCTGCCTAATACACAATCAAGAAATTATAGGTCAAAAATAAAATTTTCCTCCTTGAATTGAAGACTTGGTCAAATATTGAGATTTTGCCAGTTAACTTTAAAGTGCACCTTAGGTCTAAAATTTCAAGAAGATATGTTACAAAGCTTGAAAAAATGTATCCAAATAATTTAATTCCCATCTTTACAGGGCATTCCTGAGCTCAAATAATAAATGTTGAAACTTATTCACTCAATTTAAAATGGTAGATGGTACAATAATTTGTGATGTCATTCTTGTACTACTCAAATTACATTGTTTCTCTTTGTCCTTTTCGAATGCCACTGCACCTTGAACCAAAATGTAATTAGTTTCTTACTGTTATAGGGTGACTTGACTTTACAAGCCCTTTTCAAACAACATGCTGTGCGGGATAAAAGTTAAATTTTCAAGGTCATATAAAAATTTTCATTTCAAAATGAACAAAAGTAGGTTAGGCCTATGCGAGTTGTACAAGAAGGACTTAACAAAGTATTGCAAAAACGACAATTTCAAATGAAGTGAACATCTTTCAACATTTTATATCTCAGCAACGGAGTGAGCTATGAAAATGGGAGTTATATGAATGAGATTCATTTTCCAACCTCTAAAATATGTATTCCTGTAATTCTAGACTTAAGCTGTTTAGGTACACTTTAATTCGGTGGTTACAGGAAATGTTTGACTGATCTGTAACCACAATCCTAGTTACAGACTTATAATCCACGATTTTGCCCAATATTTAGTAAGCAAAATTAGCGAATTTTTTAGTGTTACATTTTACTTGAATCAGGTAAAGCGTTCAGTCAGTCGTACTCGAAGCCTCTAATTTTGCTAGCTTTTCTTGTTCAATATCTAAAATCATATCAAGGGGCTCTGCAAAGGTCACGATTTTTATTGCAGGGTTGTAGCCTCAGTTTTGCAAGGTGAACCTTCACGCCATCTCTTAGTCAAACCTCGTTCATCTGTTAAATTTGTTATCAGCAGGCCAGCAGCCAAGGGGCCAAGGGGGAGGGAAGAGGGGCGAAGCCCTCCTGGAAAAATTTTCGCCCTCTAGAAGATCAAAAAATGACCATTCGCTTAATATATTTAACTATGTTCCGGCCCCTGAAAAATATTTCGCCTCCTGGAAGCTTTTTCACCCCCACCCGAGTACCTTGTCTGGTTACGGGGCCTGGTTTTCAGGCTTATTTCACACAAATATTTGGGGATTCGTGACCACGGTGTAAGGACAGTGAACCTGTATCTTAGCTTCAAAGACCTGCAAGAAAAAATAACGATTGTACACCCTGCGATGCGTGACCTACACAATCAGTGCACTTAATGTGTGACACTGAAGACACTTCGTAAAAATAACAACACTTTTGCCAGTCATATATCTGACTGTTTCATTTCTTTTACTTTTACTTCACAGAGATCGCAGGAGAATCATTGAAAAGAACAAAGGTATTCGGCAACAGCGCCTCCTGTCTGCAGAAAGTGAATTAGGTGGTGCTCTTGTACCACCACCGCCCCCTTCTGTCATTCCAGAAATTCTTGAACCAGAGCCGGAAGAGGCCGAAGCCGAACCAGTTCAAAGAAAAATCCGATTAGGGAGTGCCCCGAACATTCGTGATGGCCGAAGAGGGTCAGCATTTGCCCCTCCACCCGAACCCGAGGAACGTCGGTGGGAAAAAGAAGGGCTCGAATACAGAGCCCAAGGAAAAACAGTTCACATCCATAGAACACAAAGCGGTGAATTTAAGAGTAAAGGGGGCGCTGCCTCGAAGAAAGGTGATAGACTAAAAATCCACGAGGCAGGTTTTCGTCAAAGGTCGGCATCTGCCGATGTACCGAGGTCGATTCTGCCGAGTGGTGAGACTGATTTTACTGTAGGATTACTTCCAAGAGAGACTAACAACATGAAATCAGTGAAAGAGCCCCTAGAACTAAAACCAACCATAGCAACGGCTTCGTCAGATCAAAACTCTGCTGCTGCCATGATTCAAGTTACCGTAACAACCCACGAAATCAAGGACCCGAAGGGTTGGGTTTAAAGAATGAGCGTGGTCTGCAAGTTGAAGGCACCCATGAGATTGTTTAAGAGCTGCAGTCAGCTAGTCTGATTTCGTGTTTGGTTTGAATGAAAATGACGTGTAATCAAATTGACTGGAATTGCAATTTCGCTCCAACGGAGTGCCTTTACATAGCCGTAGGTTGTGTCCTTCTTGTTTTGCAGTCATTGATCTGAAGAAGGGACTGTGCAGAAGACCCGGGATGAAACCAAACATAAAATTACAAGAAAAGATGTAATATCTCTCAGAAAGAAGAGAAGAGATGTTATACAGGCGAAGAGACCGCTGCTACTGTATACGCACTCCCAAGAGTCTAAAATTGTTTGTGCCGATCGCAGCCTGCTGTCATGTATGGTGTGTAGCCTATACTAATGAGATTTTACTTGAACTCTTTTGGTACATTATTAACATTTGATGTTGAAAAAAGATATTATGTTGACGTTTTCCAACTCTTGCAAATGTTCAGATTTTCAAAATCTGTGTTAAGTTACCTTGGATACTTTAATAAAACTGTTATGCCAATTTCAGCATCTTCGTAAATCATCTTAACGTAAACTTAGTCATCGAAGAGTAGGTAGTGCTTGAGATGACTGGTTTTCGACTGGTGCTTAGTCATAAATTACCTTGCACCTCCACCACATTTTCTAAATTTACTCTGTATGCTTGCAAGAACATATTCTCTCAATTGAATGACGCAAATATCCAGGCTTTAGGTACTGTCATTTTGGAAAAAACTGTCTAACCCAATCAGAGACAATAAAGAGGATCAATTGTATCTTACACGAATTGATGACGTACACAGAAGATTTAGATAAGATTGTTACATTATGTTAACAAGGTGGCCAAATTTCTGGTTTTTACACCGACCGGTTCTTGTTTTTGAAAATTTTTGAAAACAAAAAACTGTTCTCCGCCCGGAGTTACCTCGAGTAAGACAGAAATTTCTCCTCCATTTAGGGTCTGATTTAATCACTGGCGTACGCAGGGGGGGGGGGCATTGGGCCATGGCCTCCTCATGGATGTCGATTTTTTTTAGGTCCTAAAAATACGTAATTTTTAACACAAATTTTACTTCAAAAGGTAGCATATGTGGCACCAGATTGCATGTAAGGACACCTAATTTTTCAAAAATTTTCAAAGGGGAGGATTGTCTCCCTACCCTCCCCTCACTCATGCCAATTTTTTCTAGTTCCTAAAAATACGCAAATTTTGAAACACAAATTTTACTTCAAAAGGTAGCATATGTGGCACCAGTTCGCACCTAAGGAAACCTAATTTTTCAAAAAATTTCAAAGTGGGAGGGGACCCTCCCCTTAAACCCCTCCCCTAAATCTCTCCCCCAGGCGGGCGATCATTGATGCTCTCTTTTCTTTTAGTTCCTAAAAATACGGAAATTTTGTAACACAAATCTTACTTCAAAAAGGTAGAACATGTGGCACCAGATTGCATCTAAGGACACCTAATTTTTCAAAAATTTTCAAAGTAGACCCCTAGCCGGCGATCACACACCATACTGCATGCCCCCCCCCCTTGAGAGAAATCCTGCGTACGCCACTGGATTTAATATCTTGCATCAGTTACACCTATACCGCAAAGTGGTGGGGAATGTAATCTGTAACAACAGTTAGGCCTTGTAACATGTTTTAAATATGAACGTAATGTCATGTGATCATATGTAGGTCGAACAAAAGATTATCAGTTTCGTTTCTCCTGTGATGTCACTTGTCTTGTTCAGTTCCCTTCCGGGTCGTAAGTCTATTTGGAGTAGTGTCAGGTTTTCGCTTGCAGTGGGGAGGGGGATAGATCTCTAGAACTTTTCCTAAAAGTTAACTTTGCTCAATACTCAACCTTTTAGCTGTAAACATGCATGGTGTTCTTTTCAGCCATTCACGAACGGGACCTCGTAGGACAGACCCTTGAGGTAGAGGTCGGAGGGTCGAGAGGTTGGTCAGTTAAGTCTGTTGTCCTTTCGGGGCGTAGCTCCTTTGGGAAGAGGAAAGAGGAACTCCTTCGGGAGTAATGTTTGGCTTCGCTCCATGGCTCTTTGCCAGGGAGTCGAGGGGACTTTGGAAAAAAGGTTGATCGCGTTAAAGTTGATTACGCAAAATGTAATCTGCGGTAATTCTGGCAACCCTAACTTTTACGTACCGGTATAAGATTGAAGCCAACAGTACTTGTCTGACTGGTCTATGCACGGAATGAAAGGTACGGGAATATTGACAGCAGGTCTGTAACCCACCATTCGGCGCAATGCTACGCCACAAGAAGAGCAGTGCTGTCAAGCTTTGAATTTCGAAACTGCAAGAAATGTTTAACAAGAATAACAGGATTTTAGCAACTTAGAGCTCATTTAACACGTTAGTCACATATGCACGTTCGATATATTCTGCGACTCTACCCAGTCCCACCAACCGACCCACCCAATCAACTATACAATCGTAGTCAAGGGCGTAGCTAGGATGAAAATTTTATAGGGCCTAGGAATCAAATGGGTCACGGCATTGATCTCCGTCCTTAATTCCTACACATTTTTTAGAACACAAACAATTTTTTGGGCCCTAACTTCTCCCCCTCCCCCCCCCCCCCCCGAAGCTACGCTCCTGACGGTAGTCTTAAAGCTTTTTGTACAAATGCATTTTTATAACAATCAACTTATACGGTACTGCATTCGTTTTCAGAGGGAATGAACAGTGTACGCTTTGGGGACCGAGGCCCCAACTTCACTTCGGTAATGACGACCTCAGTCTGTCCGCAGGACAATTGTTTGCTGTTCGTTTTACTTTACGGACAGGTTGGCACTTGTTGGTATTAATGTAGTCTGAACTGTTCATCGAATTACCAGAAAGCGTTAGAAGACGCGCTTAAAGGTTCAGTGACAGCATAAGGTCCCACACCCGTAAGCAGAAATTCCTGACTGTATGATCCATCCATTGTTCATCAATCTGCCGTTACTAATGACACATAACGCTGGCCCGAGTGTTTGCAAGTTAAGAAAGAGAAAATGAAAGCATTAAAATGCATCTAGAAACTAGCCTGACGGTGGTGTCCAAAGGACTGTTAAGTAAATGTAAGTTCATTTAATCAAGAGTCATTCTTAAACTTGATAACTGAAACTGTGTTTTCAAGTAGTAAGCTGAAGGTATATTGAGCATTTTAAAGCTTAATACTCGTTTATAGGGGCGACTTTGTTAAACTAAGAGGGTGATAGGTCTATTAAGGGAGACTTCGTAAACTTGGCGAGTTTGTGTGAACAAATAACAACATGGTGCCTTTTAAGGCGGTGGAGGTCAAATGGGAGAAAGCTTTCTGGCAACAGAGGATGTCAATCAAATCATGTGCCACTGGCCCTCTATTTTCGTTGAATGTTCAATAAAGTAATAAATTACTTAAACTTCGTGTTTTGAAAGAAAAAAAAAACAACAAGTTTAGGTATGGTAAAGCGTGCGGTATTTCTCAACACTGGTTATGAAAGTGTTTGTCTTGTTTTTCGTCCATTTTGGTACAATGCTGTTTATACTTGTTATCGTCACCATACTAGAAGGGGGAGATCTCTTAGTTGTTTGAATCCTTCTCAAGTGGAACAATTTGCCGTCTGATGCAATCGCGAGTTGTCTACTACGTTGGAAGAGGTCTTTGAATTATGTTTTCCTTTTCAAGTTTGACGTACACTGACTGTATTTTCATCATGCGATATTGGAGTACATTGTTAAGCGTGTCGTAATAATTAAATGTGTTCCTCTTTATGTCATTTTTACTGACAAATGTTTATAAGAAATCACAAGTTCAATGGAAAAAATGGCGTATTAAAGTCTGAAATTCTCTGTCAAGATCGTTACTACGTATTTATAATGAAAGCATCACATTAAATTACTTCCTTGAAACAAATGCAATGAAATTGTGGCATTGTACTTTTAATCTAAATTTCAATCGCTAAAGGTTATTTAAGGCGCTAGTTTTCTAAACATGCTCATGCATCATTTATTTATTAAAAAGGAAAATGCAGAAACCCCAAACTGAAATATTATACCTTAGTAAATAATACACGTGTGGCTTATTTTAACTCATTTTACATTCGTTTGATACTCTTCTGACTTATTAAATTCATGAAGAAACATTCGTTCATTTACCGGTCGGTTTATGGATTAATTTTTTGAAACATCGTCTGACATATTCATAAAGAAAATGGGTGAAAATTCAAAGATTTATCGGTTTCATAATGTGTCTCCATTTGGTTGGAAACTGGGCCGTTAAACCTCATCTAAGTAACAAACTTCATAATGTGTCTACGGCGAAAGCTTAATCCCTCTAGACTACTTTTGTGACGTTCTAAGTTTTTGCATTATTCGGAATCATATTGCCTTTCATTACTGTCATACTTAGTAAGACATCTACAGAAAGCGAGTAGGTAAGGTTCATTAGTCAAAAACTGGGGCGGGGTTGGAATGGAGATCAAGTAAGGTTCAACTGGGACTCGGTCTGGACGGAGAGTGGAAAAAACTAGACTTATGATGCCTGTGTATCTGTTTTCAGGCTTTAAATAAAGCATAAAATCTATACTGAAAATATTTCACATCATGAAAATAAAATGTTAGTGTCACTATTCCTTGCTATTAGTGCGATTATACTGTAATGTAAAGTGCTTTGCCGCCTCATGCAGATATTACATGCTCCTGCTACAAAGTACACATTATCTAAGATATTGTCTGCGGAAAATCCACGAAAATACCCGAGAAGTAAGTTATGTGATCAACTAAACTTCTGCAGGGTATGCACGGTTCCGATTACAAATTATCTTCCACCTTATACTTTAAAGCTGATAATATTAGCAATATTTCTTTGAAGTAGGATTGTAAAATCCTATCGATCCCAACTCTGTAACAAAGATAATCCCTTTGCAAGTAGAAGAAAGCTACAACCAGACTCCTGGTCTGATTAAATCATTCCCAATGGTTAAGTTTATATGAGCAACTGTCAATTTCAGCCTACGCAGCGAAATTCCTGCAGAATCCGCATTTAGTGACTCAAGCCTATATGGCTACAGGCTATGCTAACTTCTACTTCTATGAAGTATACTTAAAAGTGCACTTGGTGAAAGCTTACGAGGGCACAGAAAAATAATTGGATAGAAAATGTAGTCTATATATATATATATTGGTAAAGGCTAACCCTAAACAACTGATACATGGAAATAACTGGATACCAATGGGAAGAAATAAAAGACCTTAGCAGATCCT
>WURT03167679.1:0-10556 GCA_009936505.3 Holothuria glaberrima | reverse complement strand
TATCAAATGTTGTATAGAATAGCTTGAAGAAGAACTTATGGATTATTTTCATGAGGAATTGTCACAGGTGGGAAAGGTTGGTGTCAAAGAAAACTTTTGTGATGAAAAAAGGGAACAACACAGGCTCTCAATCGATACGGCAGTAAATCCTTACCATGCACCTATCGCCTACTTACTTGTTCGCCACTGCCTCAACATGCAGGCTAGAAACAAGATTCAAAATTGTCAAAAAATTAACTTGGCAGCTATGTATATTTCTAGTTCCATCTGGGACTTCATCTATTCATAAACACTTGTATCCAGTTGCTAGTGTATGTGATCGGGGAGCTACCTGGCCTACCTGTACGTGTAATATGCAACTCTAGAAACACCTGGGTCAGGAGGGAAAGGAACCAACATTTTGGGTCACAATTTAACCCAATTTGGATCAAATGAAACCTCCCTTGGGTCATTATTTGACACAATAATTTTGATCAGTTACCTCCTGACCCACTTTTGGGTCAAATTGACCCAAGTGTTTTAAAGTGTAACATTGCACAACTCTAGCTATTGCAGGCCACACTATGATTTCTGCCGTCAAAGTTATCGCTGTTGAGCTTTTCTTTACTTTAATGAGAGCATTTTACCACGTTCGGGGTCCAGGTTTTCACCTTATAGGACTTCTACAGGTAAAACTGCAACACTCCTTTCAGGGAACAAACATAACTGTGGCTTTGATTTATATGTTAATTAAAATTTAATAGAGCATTCTATTGAAGTTTTCATCGCGATCCTATGTTTAGTGTCAAGATTTTACCAGCTGGGGTCATCACATTTTCTATTGGAAGTGAACTTGAAGCATGCAGGTGTGATGTGGAAATGTGATCAATTCATTAACACATATCTTAAGAACATTGGCTTGGCCATAGAAATTAATTTAATTTACATCAGTATGCTACCATTATGCTCCTCTTGAGGATGTTAAAAGTGAAGGTGGGTCAGAAGTATATTTTAATTAGTATTGCAGATGGCTTTTTTACATATATGTGACTGCAGTTTATGTACTAAGCATAATTGCAATGCTACCATTGCCATCTCGCAGTTCTTCTGTCGAGAGTGCTAGTGCCTCTTGGCATTTTGGCTGAAATGATGTGTAGTATCTGTTGGTTATAGACATTCAAGATGGGGGGTCTTAGATGACAGACCCATGGTGTAGAGGTGGCTGGTCACAATCTGTGTGGTGTTTCCTCTTGAAATACAACTTTGTTTGGAAATAGGGAATATTTTGTATGGTTGTGGAAGAGCAACAAGTCTATTGTAACAGGCACAGGTTATCCTGCATTTCCTGAAAAAAAAATGCACTGACTCGCTTCTATTTTACCAGATGAACTTTCAAAATTCCAGGGTAATTAAGTCCATTCATTTCTAATCTTAAGTGTGGACTAGAGAATGTAAAAGATGGTCCTTTCCCTCTTTCAGCCAATTCACTATACTGTATTTTCCTCTGGTTTGAGGCAATTTTGTCAAAGTGCCCTTTTTTCCAAACTAAAAAAAAGAAACTTGATTTTCCAGGCTTAACCTCTTTTCCAAGATGATTGGGAACCTGTGATCAGCATTGTACCAGTGTTGGCAACAGGGGCTTAGCTTGCCGTCTTGTACAAGGTGTGCAGAGGGCAAGGTCAGAAAAACTGAGGTTAGGAAAATTTCTACCTAGGAAAGATATTGTTATGGCACTTAGTGCACACAGTAGCAATGTAGGGTGTGAAGTGGGTGGTATGGAAGGACCCTTGAGGCACTACTTATTGTATTAAAATGTGAAATTCAATAGGAGCATTATTGGGGGAGGGGTATATATCCCACAGAATTTCTGCCTATGCCTACAATTTGAAATAGAACATACTGTGCCAACAAATCTCCCCCCCCCCATAGAAAAAAAAAATCCCAAGGCCCTTTCTATCCACCTCCTAGTTTTGCCCCTAAATAAGACAAAGGTCTAGACAAAGAAATAAGCAAACTCCTCGATTGCATGATACGGCTTCTTTATTGCAAAGCAAAATTTTCGACTAAACAAAAACTAAAACAAAGTAAAAAAGTGAGTAACAGACAAAGGAATATATTGAAAAATATTTCAGTATGTGTTTAACAAAAGAATCGCAACCCACATCTGCAATGTAAGTGGATGGATGGCAGAATATTATTTTTACAGAACTAAAGACACTCTACTCTGCTAATACATTTTCAGGCTCATATCATTACCATCTTTTCATCTCAATATATTAAGAAAATCAGATTTCACGAAACGGCTTTACACCAGTAGGTGTCCACTGAGAATTCTAAAGGAAGAGGTCCTGCACAATTTTGTCAAGTGGTTTTCTTGTCAGAATGGTCATCAACTACTTGCTAAAGCATTACTGATTCATTGTTTTAAACAAAAAACAGAGAGTTGGATAGAATCAGTAATTCAAATTCTCTGATGCACAACAATGTCCCTGGAAGCTCTTAAAAGACACCATAGATCAGAGCACCTCTTAAAATTCCATTACCAATAATAATAATAATAATAATAATAATGTTTTTATGTAGCACTTTGTACTAATGATAATCCTCAAAGTGCTTTTATACAAATATTACCCCTGCTCAATGGTATCATCCCAGAGTTAATCCCTCCAGTGCCACAGCAGCTCTAACAGAGCATCCAATGAGAATTCACCTCAGAGGTACCCATTTCACCCCTGGGTGGAGAGAAGCAATTGAGACAAAGCATCTTGCCCAAGGACAAAGCATAATGACCCAGGCAGGAATCAAACCAGCAATCCTTGGATCACAAGTCCAACACCTTAACCAATAGACCACCATGCTCTCTACATTGGCAGCATATTATCTTGTCCACATAAACTTTCTGACAATATGGAAAAGCCAATTTGCTCCAAGAAACAGTGTTTCTCAAACTACTGGTAGACGTTGCCTGGCAGGCAAATTGATGGAGACAGTACAATACTACCAACAGCCAACCTTCTAGCATACACACATACTTTCAAGAAAGGGGGCTCATCCCTATTGCCAAACATTCTGGTATTTTGTTGTTACAGCTTTGCCTTCATAAAAGTGTATACATTTCCAAAAAAGGGAATATTAGTATTTTCTGTCCTAACAGGAGGGCTAAGCCTACACCCCTGAGCACCCCATACCTTTTAGACACCTTATATGCATACATGTCTTCTGGCCTTTTAATATCTCTGATTATGTTTGGCTGAAATCTTTGAATTGATCTATTCCTTTCAGCAGGATCCATGAAAACCTTATAAGAACTTAAAAGGGCTTATCATCTCAAATCCAGGGAATCCTGGAAGCCATCTAGGGAATCCTGGAGGCCACCCAGGAAATCCTTGAGGCCAGCCAGGGAATCCTGAACACCATGCCACAGAATCTAGGAAGCTATGCATGGAATCCTGAAGACCATTACAGGGCTCCCTAGAGACCATTGGAATTCTGTTCATATGATCCACTGGTTTCCGATGATCATGAGGAATTTCATATGATTCATAGAATTTTGCAGGTTGGTTTCAATGATGACTTGTTTATAAATCTGTTTATTGATACAATGGGATGGCAGATTTCCAAAATCTTCAGATCAAGTCTGAATTCATTCCTTAAACAAGACCTTTGTTAAACATCCTAAATACAACATTTCTACTATCATTTAAAAATGGACAAACTACAAATAAACAGATTGCAATAGACATTCCTTGAGTTAAGGAGCATGGTTTCTCTCATTCAAAATCGGTGGGGATTCTCTGTGTGTGTACCTGCACTTAAATGTAACATAAATGATAGAACTAAAAGCCAATTCTAAAATTGAAAATAAAACTACTAATAACACAAAATATTTAAAACTACCTGTAGCATAGAAAAAACTTAACGTACATGATACAGTAATCATTTTATGATTACATTGTCTTCTTAATAGTTTTTTTGTTATTTAATAGCACTGAGTATTTGAGAAACATTACAATGAAAACTTTTCAATTTTGTCACAAATACAAGATGTTAGAGTGAATCATTTCAAAATCAACTGTCCTTCTCATCATCCATTTAATGGAAATAAGTTTAAATAAATCTGAAACAAAAGTTATATTTTAAATTAAATGAGTGAATGCAATAAAACTTTTGGTCATCAGTAAGTCTGCAAATCACTTTATCAATAGTTTAATACAAGTTAATCATTTCAGATCAGAGGTATGCAAGCATGGGCCTTTACAGGCTTTCCCATTAGCTATCAAACTCACCATAATAAAACTTAGAAATGGTGAACCTGACACCCTTAGTGACCAATTAAATAATTGGACACATTAATGACTGTGCCTATTAGTCAGTGTCACTGCATCTGAGGGTATTGTACAAATGACCATCCCCATCCCAGAGTTGTAATTTATTTGTGATGTGAGACAAAACCTTTCAAAACTACCTGACTTGTCAAATTCTATAGAGTTTTCTCCTATTGAAGTAACTAGTGATGTGAGCCAGGAACTAGATCCCAGTCACTAAAATTTCTGCAGCTGACTAAAACTGGTTTGCCATAAAATGAGTTACTAGGACACACCCCTGCCACATCCCTCCAAGCCAACCCCACAGACCCACCCACATTGCCAGTAGCCTCTGTACAGAGACAAATTCCCTTCATTCAACAAAACTGAAAATTTAAGAGCCACAGTAACCATTCTTGGAACCAATCTGCTTCAATGATTCAAATTTTAAAAATGGAACTCAGCCTCAGGTTAGATCTACATGTTCAATGTAACTACAGGGGAAAGAGGCTAAAGACTTCCCTCATTAAATTTTCTTTCATATTTTTTTTTTCTAATTTTATCTCACTATATACTCTTATTAATGTAAAGAGGAAAGGTCACATTTATCATGACCGAGTACATTTACCCCTCACTTGCTACCAGTTTCAGGGGGTGTTTTTCTGAAAGCAATTCATAACCCTGTAAATCCTGAAAGCAGTGATAAACAACAAACTACCTCGCTTCATCAAAGATCTTTTGTAAAAGTGTCTGAATAATATTCTTAAATAATATTCTTAGTCTATATTTAATATTTAATATTTTTAGTCATAACTGGAGTATTTCTACATCAATGTTGATCCCTTTTTGTGCCTAAAATGTCAGGCATTTTATTTTTGACACACGCCTGACAATGAGAGTATTTTGACATCGTTTCAGAAGAGCTATTAATTATTTCAATCACTCATGTACTACAATTATTACAGTACAATTGGTGTTCTTAACAACACCTAGATAAGTTATATATATTTGCTAAAATAAAATTCCTCAATGATAAAGAAGCAGCAATTTTTAAAGTTGACTAATACAACAAAGCATCAGGCTTGGGCGGATTACTCCACTCTACTTTAGCCTCGTGACCCCTGGTCTGCAATCAAGTAGCGACTTAATTTTCTTTGAGATTGCAATTCTTCAGTCCTTTTTAATACTGTCAAAAATATGCAACAAATGATATTCTGGAATTAAAATTTGTGATATTTTACAGATTTTAATGTAGTACAAAATGACTGACTTTTTAAAATTTTTTTCTCCATTCAACTGCAACTTCTCCCTCCATGCTAGGCTCCTCAGGCATTGAGAAGCCTGTTGTGTGAGCCTACTGGTTTGTTAATACACAATGGTAGGCTAGTAGTCGACAGCTTATGGCTCCTGAAGTATTATGTTCTTGGGTCAGTTAAAACTTCACTGTAGCAGTCATGACTTTCAGAGTCACAACTAATGGGGCCATGTGTCAAAGCTACATAGTTATAACTTGTTCAAATCTGTGGCACATTCACATGTTGCACTCTTCAGAGGTAGCTGTTTTGTTTGTCTTTCAGCCTTGACCAAAATCGGCACTTTTGAAACAAAATAACTAGTTAAAAGGTAGGAAAGTCCCAGGTGGGCGGTGAAAGGTAAATCAGTTCCAGTCAAGGGTGAAATGAAGCAGGCGCCGGGCACTGTTTGGCCCTTGTTTCCAGGCAAACAGCACCTGTTGACCCTAAAAAGAATGCTACCAGGGCGACTTTTTTACCGAAAGTAGTGCCTGTCATTCTAGAAGTCCCTAAGTACATACAGTATATGCGTACATTATTGTAGTTAGTTACAGTCTCTTGGTAAACACAAAGTGTCCCCTGGCTGCACCAAAAAGCAGGGCACCAGGAGACACTTTTTGACTTAAAGTGGCTCCTGGTTCAGTTAACCTTAATTTCACCCTTGGTTCCAGCACTACCAACTAAGACCACTTGGAATGACTCAAACAAATAGATATAATTAACTTTTTCAGAATGGACAACACATTAAGTTGAACCATTATAAGAATTACAGTACAACTAAATAACATCCAAAGTAGTATTAAACTAAGTCTATTGTCCAGGCCCGTGACCAGGTAAGGTACTGAGGGGGCACAAGATGGCTGCCAGGGGGTGATTTTTTTCAGGGGGTAGATCGGTAAAATTGTTTAGAGTGGGTAAAGGTAACTTGAAATTTTCTGGGGGGCAATTTTTTTTTTCAATGGGGTATCTTTGCCCCCACCCCATCTATCCTTGGCTACGGGCTTGACATTGTCACATTTTCTTATGTCACATGTATCCAAAATTCAACAGCTTTGTGCTGGGATATCACATAAAGTAAAATGTACTATTTGTAAGTGGTACTGTCTGGAACACATTTAACAAGCTGCAGATGGTCAATATTTTGATACGAACTGAGGTAACTCAAATAATAGTCACTGCAGTCTGCCAAAATAACAACTACAACAACTTCTCTTTAAAATGGAATACTAAAAGTCGTGTACAATACCCAACGCTACTGTCAATAAATTACCTCTCCATGGGCTGAGTTGTCCCATATTTATTCACATAAACAGTTACAAACATTAAAAGATATTCCTTTTCTTCAATTTCTTGCAAACTTTGCTGCTTCCTTTGGATTTTCATTTTTCCTCTGATCATCCAAATTATCATGTTTATGCTCAAATTTGGATGTCTGAAGAATCTTAAAACAATTCAAGATCAATACACTCACTTTATAAACAGTTTAAAAAAGTTGCACATATTTCTGGTACAAAATAGTCAACTAGACCATGACTACAATGAGAGGTACTCAAGATCACTCTCTGATCAGAAGTAATCAGACATACCCGTAGCTTGCAACATCTGTTTTGCACATCTTCGAACTGCTTATTGTCAGCTTGGAATAGATTATTGTGTCAACACTTGCTGAAATACCAAGTTTAACTTCAGTTGCTGCTGTGGAACTTGAGTAATTTCCAGGTAGGTGTGCCATGAATAATATGCCAACTGTTCGCAAAGGAATACTGCTGATAACATCATATTTTTAAGTAATGTTTAAAACAACATTGTATACGAGTCAACCATGTAAAAAACTGTGAAAACTCAAAATATTGACACAGCAATGGTTTAAGGCAGGGCCAAGAATTACTTGACTGTACCATGATGGTCACTCAACTGTAGGTTTATATTTATACAGGGCCTCATGGTGGACCTATGACACTCTAATGGGTAATACTTGGAGGTCATTACACCCAAACTGTGTAAATGTTACTCAGCTTTGATAAATAACTTGTGTAGCTCAATACTCAGAAGTTTGCAATTCTACAGAACCATCCATTTTCATCAGCATTTTTGCAAAAAACCTTGGGGGCAGACCTACAGTTTCTTTTCCACTACAATAAATGACAACTTTTGCTGTAAATCATCCCTTTCCAAATTTTCATTTCCCCTATAGGAGAGGTGAGGGGGTCCTAAGATTGATTATGTTTTGCACTCCAGCAAAAATGATGTAAATTTGGGTAACTCCTTTGTAAAATTTGATGTTTGTTCCTTATTTTCTTGCCAGAAGGTTGGCAATTTCAACTTGAGTTATCCTTCGATAGACAAGTTGGGAAATTGAGAACTTTCGGTGGGGTCACACGATCAGCTGTACCATGACAACTTTTTCACCTGTCTGAGCATGCGTGTGATATACTTGCCCACCCCGTGGATGTGTATTATGCCTGCATTACATTGGCTGTGCTTGTAATAACAATGACATGTACGTCTGAAGGAGGTGTACATAATTAACGACTGCCATGAAGATAATTGGTTCACCTCACCTGTAACCCATACAATGATGCACTGCATGAAAACATTTTCCCAACTAGTTTATTCTATCTGGTATTACCCTCAGCTGCTTTCAAAGTCACAAAATCTTCAAGAAATTGAAATGGAAAGAACAATTACTAAAACATAGCAGATTATAAGGAATGATTCCAATTTTTAATCATAAAAGTATGAAATTCATATTAAACAGACCATGTTATGATTGGCCAGATTTCTTTCTTTCTTGCTCAATGGCTGACTTGGCTTTCTCCATGACCAGGATCACATGGTCACAAAATTCTCTCACTGCCCCTCGGCCACCAGGCTGCTTGCAAACAAAGTTGGCGATGGTACGTACATCATGATGGGCATCTCCTGGGGCACCCCCTATACCAGCCAGTTTGATGCAATTCATGTCTGGAAGGTCATTTCCTAAGAAAATGAAAAACAAAAATTAAATTTTCATCTATGTTGAAAAAATATTTAACCAAAATTATCTTTGCAAACCTTTGGAATGACAGAGTCTAATAAATTCACAGGTAGGATGTTCCTAGCCTCCACACAAACTGTAACCCTTGAACTTACTGGCAAAATTACATTAACTGCATAAATGTTCACTTTATGACTTGATACATGCAGAGATTGATCATCCATGGATGTAGCCATGCCAGTAGGCTCTCTTCAACTCTTAGACTATCACAAGGGAGACACATACCCAGCTAACCCACAATTGCTGCCCTCTAGGCCTAGTCCAAGATTTACACTTGGGGGTTGAGAAAGGCAGCATCATTTGCACTTATTGCAAGCACTCTTGACAATGGCAAGATTTCCAAAGGGGAAGAGGAACACCCCACCCCTTAGGCCCCACTCCCAACTCATAAATTTAGTACAAATAGTACTAGATAAAACCAAACACTGGATAAAACCAAACCAGGTTTCAATTATCTATGGCTACAATCCTTATCATCACACTATTCTGAATCATGACTGGGCAACTCCTACTAGGACAGTTCTCACCCAGACATTATCCCCCTCCCCCACAGGAAAATTCCCATCAGGACAACATCCACCATGCAAGGCCCATCCCATCATTACCCCTAAGGCAACTTCTCCAACCAAACTTTGAAATTGTTCAGGGTGGGAATTGTCTGTGGGTAAATTGTCGACAGTGCAAATTGGACACAAGGAATTTGTCCGCAGGTAAATTGTCCCGAGAGAGTTTTCCAAGGGGAAAAAAATGTCTGTGAAAATTGTCCAGGAACCTTCTGAACCAGTGATTCCCAAATGCGGGCCTTTGAGCCACATGCAGCCCCCAGACCCTGTTGGTGCAGCCACTGAATTGATTTTAGGTTCTGAGAAAAATCGTATTTGACATGAACAAACGTAGCCGAGAAGGAAATTATAGTATGTAATATAAAGTCACTACTTGACTCCTTCCAAGTTTGCCCTTCCGAGGGGGTGCTAGGGCCATGTAACAGACTGTGAGGTATATTGCTTGTTCAGCCATATCCATCTAAGAATAATTCTGTGTGCTTTGTCGTTAACAATCATTTGTTACATACACGGCGGCGTGTATTTCTGTAGTGGTGCATTGTTGAGTGGTTGTATAGGCCTTTTTGTAGTAACAAAGCTTGTAGCAAAGGTATACCCCCAAAATTTAAATGGTGAGGTGACTATATGAAAAACGTATCATGTTGAACATTTGTTGATTGGATACTTAATTTAAAATTTCTGCAATTTAAAGTTCAGTAATAACAATGTGTTTGTAGTGTTTTCTAATATATGATCTAACTCTTTGCATAGCTCTGTAAGATGTAAGAAATATAATCATTCAACGAAAGTTTTTTCACTTTTTGGGAAACTGTGGGGAGTTGTGGCCCTTGACTCAGCTGACCACTTCTCTATCTGACTGGGTTTAAGCATAATTGATCAAAGAGCTTCCTCACATACTGGCCACTAATGAAGGATAAGTGCAGAACTGTTGTGACTTATGTAGGGCCACCGATTTTCCGTGCCCACAGAAAATCACAGAAAGTTCAAAAATCACTCAAAATGCTATTGAAGTTTGCAATCGAGGAGGCAAAATAATAAAAAAAGGTTTAAAAAGTTGTGTGTCACAACACTGGAAGGCAGTACCTCTGGCCGCCTTCAGACTGATCGAAAACTGTTGAAAATTTACCCCCTCCGATGTTTACTAACAAAAGATGAGGGACTAAGTATGAGTTGTGCATTAACAGTACTACTAGGCTAGGCTTAGGCAAAGTTTTCCCACGATCCGGTTGCCCGCACGTAACCGATGCTCTTAACTGTACTGTACTAATCTGAGTGCCTCAGGACATCGACAATAGTTTCACTTCCTGTTCTGTTGTTAATGATCGAGCGATCATAACGTTGTGACTTGACTGACTTCACTTACAATTGTGGAATAATTATT
>WURT03167657.1:0-10557 GCA_009936505.3 Holothuria glaberrima | reverse complement strand
AATAAGAAAAACATTAAGTTAATACAACACAATTGGGTAAATAAATGGATTTGGAGGCTTCAATTTCAAATAGAAGTTAAAAAAAATCGCGCCTCGCTTCCCTCGGCGATTATAACAAACTTATACGTCCCTACAAAGCCCTAGTGGTAAAATGAGCTACATTCACAATTGTATGTGTAGTACGTATGACATAAATGCATATCCATATGTATAATACTGTGTATGTGTAATATGTTTTGGTAAATGTAAACCATTCAACCTGAGTTGTAGTACACAACAAGTAAAATTCGGAAATTTTCAGATGAAAATTCGGAAAGTTTTGGGTCTTGCCCCCCCCCCCTCCTGGAAAAAATCCTAGCTACGCCACTGCTTGAAATCATAGCTTGGCCAGTGAAATTTTCAGCAGTTCAGTATTTTATCTCAAGTAGACCAACTTTCGTTTATGATTTTGAAATCTAAGGGGCAGTTTCCCCCTCCCTCTCCCCGCAGGCTAGGGCCGTGATAAAGATAATAAATTTTCATCCATAAACTGTATGAAAAATGAAGTGATTCCTTGATGCAAGTGTAATGATATTTAGAAAACACACTTCCTGGACAAAACATACTTCTGGACAAAACATACTTCCTGGACAAAACACACCGGTAAATGTTAACTCATGTTAGACAGACAACCAATGAGGAAAAGAACAGTTACAGATGTCACATAAACAGACTGAGGGTTTAGTGAATTATTTAATAGAATTCAAGGTCATTAACAATGAAGATTGAAAAAATAAAAACAAAATCTAGGTAAGGGTAAGGAATGCTACTCATAAATAAATGATAATTTTTACCCCTCTACTCCAGACTCCCTCCCGTTCAGTTATCCACCCACATCTTTCCCTTGTACGGGAAGAAGACCGAACCATACTTGAGGACGTTTTCTTCCTGTTTCCAGAGGTGACGGATAACTTGAAGAAGGATAGTCGAACTAGGGTAAGCTGAATTTCATATGAGTTTACACGTACACAGGTCGACCATATCTGACAATTAAACTAGCAGCCTACTAATTAAATACAGCCTGATTTACCATGGATTGTCCTACAATGTTATCTAGTGCGCACCCAAACATAAATCCTAGATACGCCCAGGGTTTAGTGAATTTATAAATAGAATTCAAGGTTATTACCAACAAAGATTTAAATAATAAAGACAAAATATGGGTAAAGGTAAAGAATATTTATCAAATGTAACAGAAAATTCTACCCTTCTACCCCAGACCCCCGACCGTCTAGTTATCAACCCACATCACTCCCCTGTATGGGAGGAAAACCGAACCATACCTGAGGACGTTTTCCTCCTGATACCAGAGGTGACGGATAACTTGAAGAAGGATAGTCAAACCAGGGTAAGCTTAAGTTTATTATTTCTTTCAAAACAAGTTTAATTTCTTTTTAAATTTCATATGAGTTTAAATGTTCGAATCTTTCCGTTTTTCATAGGTAAAAATGAATGTCAAAATTATATTGCAGCATTTATGCTGTGATCTGTGTGCCACGGGCTTACTAAGTACCGTATGGACTTAAATTGACTGCAAACAAAACCCAGGTCTGCGGTAATCGTAAGAAGAGATCATTTTTTCTCATTTCGCATCTTAAAAACGAAAGAAAAAATAAAACTTTATAAAAACAATAAAATTCAGATAACATTGAAACTGTTATATACACTGTTATATAAATTTTATATTAACACTACTATATTATTCACGCTACGTCGTCCCGACTTTTACATGCTACTTCATCTCCTCATCTCCACAGCGAGGACCAAGAGACTATCTAGTTTTGAACCAATCGCTCTTCGATTTCCCAAACTCTGATTGCTTTAACGAGAAAACCCGCTTCCTGTCTCTTGTGATTCCCCAGCATCGACCTTGCGTGGAGGCCTCCAGCGTGGATCTTGAAAAACACCCTTATGACTTTTACGTCAAAGCAAAGGTACAATATTAAAGACAGTAGGCAGTCGCCCCAAAATTTGCCTTGAAGAATAAGCAAACTTTTACAAATCTCCTCTCATTGCATTACAAGCAATTCTAAAGACAATTTAAACATAACTATTAGAAACAATAGAGAAAGCAAGGAGAAATTCTCCTTGAATTTCAAAATTTTCTAACAAAAATATTGTCACGTGATCAAAATAGGGCATTCATGAACTAGCATTACGGGGCACACTAATTACTCTGATTGGGGTAACTGCATTTTCCCTATAAGCTATCAAATAGAAATTCGTGTTCAATGACACACTTACCGAATTTGAACTTTCAAAAGTTTAAAAGGTCCTGAACAACTGGTTTTATTGTTCTACACTTTCATTTTAGGTTAAGGAGATTCGCAATGAGTCGACTGAATTCTTCCTGAGCTCCTTTGGTACTCTACATAACCCCACGACCACCTCACATCACCGATCATCTGTTATCTTCATCTCACAACAACCCCTCATCTTTCACCTCTTCATCCCAAGTGAAGAAACGGCTTTCAGATTAAGGGCAGCTGATTTCTTAAACACCGTGTTTGGCACCATTACTCTGTATTTCCGCCATCTTGGATCATTCCTAAACGATCTGTGTTTTCTGATAATGGCCACCATCAGAGACGCTTACGTCATCATTTCAGAGTACTCAATCCACCTGTACTCCAACCATCTTGAACCATTTCTAACCGACCTGTTTACTTTGGTAACAACCATCATCCGAGACGCTTATAACACAGTTTTCCAGTACTCAAATACCCTTTACTCCCACCATCTTGGATCTTTCCTAACCGACCAGCGGACTCAAGTAACAGCCACCAGCGGTGACGGTTATGACGTTATTGCACAGCATCTACGACCCCTTGCAACCTCCATTAAAGGACAGTGGTCCTCCGCTGTTGGCGTCCTTTACACGGCAGCAGAGCAGCTCTGTGACATCCTCGGCATCTTCAATATATTTGACCGTATTTCATTTGAGAATTCAATAGATGATCAATGGAATTTGATTTGGTCATATATCGAACAGGCTTGCCAGAAAATCGGTGTCCTGAGAGCTGACGGAGACGCCAAAGTGGCCGCTGGATGGATTGCATTCTCTCTTGTAATTGGTGAGCGTTCGTCATTTTCTTTTCTCTACAGTGTACTACTAGTTCCACCGAAATAGCTAAAATGTATCATGTCCAGGAAATAATTATGTATTAGCGTACAAGGTAATGCATAAAACATTTTTGGGGGTAAGAGGGACAAGGAGGGAAAATGGGGCCACTGTACATCATACATATGTACTTTGTTATATTATCAGCCTTCTAAACTGCTGAAATGACAGTCAATTCGTTGTTACGGTTAGATTACAATATCTTTACTAGCTGACTAGGGGGTATTAATTATGCGTATACTGTAAACTAGACGTGAATGATGTCTGCAAATGAAAACAATTTGATTCTTTTCGTTGTTCAGTTTTTCCAGTTCTTCTTATCAAATGGCTTGTGACGTCATTACGAAGCCCAGCTGACCTGCAGGGAATGGATGATGCTATCCTGCTGGATAATGACAGCGGTAGATTAAAAACGTTTCTTTTTCTTCCCTTTTTACACAAGAATTAAATAAATGTAGAAAGCAATGAAATAGCAAAGCCTTTTACCAGCCGACCTGTACCGCTGAAAAAAATTCAGGGAGGGGCAAAACTTGTAATTGATCCAATCAGGGTAAATTTTTTACTCCCCAAAAAGACCTTAATTGCTAAATCTTGGCACCTCATACAGGGGTGTAGCCAGGAATTTGCCAGGGGTGGGGCGAAACCTGTAGGCTAGCAATCTAAGCGTAGCGCCACCATATTTGGTGCAAAGCGCCAAGAAAATTTTGGCAAAAATGCCCCCCAGATCGCTGAAAATGGCACTTTCCAGGTCTTATTGTGCATGAGTTGCATCTATTAATGTTCTCTTTTGAAATCTCATTTTCTGGATATTTTCTACCGATACTCATAAAATATGTTGATTTTATTTTTCCTTCAAATTTTTTTAAGTTTTTGATTTCCTGATGGGATATTCTTCTGCATCAACTTAATCTCAAGACTGCCTCCATTCAAAAAGGGAAGCGTTTTTACAAAGGCCACCAGCGTTTGCTTGGAAAAATCCTGAAAAGTCGGATGTGCGACAAGTCAAATAACATTGGTGTTGTCAAATCTAGGACATTTAAATACCCTTTCCTGGTTTAATTCCATGAGCGTCGAAAAAAGGGGAATTCGTGGTGGCGTAGCCAGGATTCGTCTCACTGGTCACTTTGAAGTATGTTTTGTGATCGCCGGCATCGAAAAGGGTCTAAGGGGAAGGGAATACCCTCCCCTTAGAGGGTATCCCCTCCCTTCTCTCCATACCCGTATATATATATATGTATATATATATATATATATATATATAATTCGGTGTCCTTATGCACACAATCTGGTGCCACATATGTTATCTTCTGAAAATTTGCCCCTAGATCTACGGGTTATATTCTGACTCATTTTGCAGAGACTGATGTAGCATGCATACTGTGTGGTTTGCAGCACCGTTATAACCGTGACCTTCTGCACAGTTGTCCATACCCATAGCAAAGTGAACGAGAACACTACCTGAATGCGAGCTAGATCAAATAATGTTGCGATTTGACCTCGCTATGGCAAGCCAAATGTCGAATAATTCAAGAAATTTGGCCTACAGTGAATATCCCAGTCCATAGTCGGATTTACCCAGTAATCGAGGCAACCTATAGGTTACTGGCTCCCAATATTTTTACTTTTAGGGGCCCTCCAAAATTACTTGCACGCTCATATGAAATCACCACTAACCCGAAAGTGGCCCCTTCACACAATAGGTAACGCTCCCCTGAATGTAAATGCTATACTTCCGTCTATGACTTCTAGGAGTCTACGGTGAATTTTCAAAGGTGTAAAGGTGATCGAGGGATGAATACAGTACTGGAGATTACAGGAAAGGTTACATACAGGCAGTAGGCTTGTACAGGAGCTAGGGGCAGTGAGAAAAATGTATGCTGTTTCATTTAACTCATGCCCAAGGTGGTTAATACTTTACCAAACTTTACATAATATACCAAAAAGGAAGTAAATGGACGAACTATTTTAGAGTAACAATAAAGCTTTACCAAATTATTTGTTGCAAATAGTATAACAAAGATTACACTAGGTGGTTATACTTATAAAGTATTTCGTCTCCTCTTCAGGTACGTTCGTGTTTGGTCGAGGCGCCAATCTTCTGACTGATTTCATACACGAAGCTTTTAGTTTAATGTGTTTACCACCACGGGATGGTCAAGGTACTGTCTCAGTTTTTAAAACAATAAATGTGCTAGTGATCTTGTTATAAATCTGTAGAGTGATACTAAAAGTGCGAGAAAGAATATCTATCTGTGATTCGTCCACTAAGATGAGATACTACTTTACATTTTAAGTGACTGGCATTATAGCTTTCAAAATTAATTGTCCATCAGATACATATTTAGTAAAGAAATCTAAGAGATAGATATTTAAAAGAAGAGAAATTGCTGGAAATGGATAACGATGAAACCCGAAGATATGTAGAAAACAATTTTCATATATGAATTTACAACCACAGATGATACCATATTCAACGGCACCAACACCGAAATCGTCGGAAAAGACGCCTTCCTGCGGCCATCTGTTGGCACCCCTTTCACCCAATCTGACTTCAGCCTTGCTATGGACATCGCCTGTGACGATGACGATGAATATACGTCCCTCCGTTGGACCGTTTCCGATTCCTGCATCAACTACAATTTTGGTGCCGGTAGATCCATCAATTCTCGTGACGTTTCTTCAATTTACCGAGGTGAATCTGATCGTGACGTCATGTACCTGACTCAAAGTTTGACAGAGATCTCCGGGTAACTAAAAACAATTTTATTAAGACTCATATATTCTGTCTTTAATTTTCAAGTCAGTGATTTTGTGTTATCACAAAAGATACTTCTGAGAGGAAAGAGACGAGATTGAATTAGAAGGTTAGTAGGAATGCGAAGTCCCATTAATCACTCAAGAGAGGTATTTCATGCGACGTTACGTGACTGGGATTGCCTCGGCACAGCGCACGCCCATTAAGCGTATTTACAGCATACGCGCACGGCATGACCGTAGATACTACAGTGACTAGGGCTGTGACCGTTTAGCGATTAATCACTAAACGACCACATGTGTAATAAACGTTTAGTACAGAGCTACCAGCGATTAATCGCAAAGCCCGTTTTCCGTACGAAATAAAAAAAATGTTTGCGTGTTTGCGGCTCACGGAAATTACGTCCCCTGGACGTCACTAAGGCATTTTAAATATACATTTTGTGCCACGAGTACGCATACAGTCTCTATGTTGGATGTAGATACTTGCGATTAACCCCGCTAAACGATCGCAAATTTTTGCGATTAAACGTTAAGTAATTTTGCTAAACGTTCACAGCCCTAACAGTGACACAATGGACGCTTAACGTGCAAACTGTCCAACAACCAAAGAGACCCGAGACCATGTGACGTCGGTGAAATACCTCTATTATATTACTTGTGATTTCCTTGTAGTGATATTTTGATGAATGACGAGATGATCAATATTTTTAATTGTAATATTTTACCATCAGAGTTGAGGGACCTCCCACTGGAGAACTAACATCAGTGTTGAAAGACCCAAAAGAAGTACCGTGTGAAGCCAACACAGTCTACATGCCTCAAAGAGATGGAACAACCACGGTGTTCCCAGAAGACTTCATAAAAATAAGGAAAGCCTGCCTCACCGTCATCGATGACACCTATGGCGCCCCGACTGAACCAGCCACTCATTTAGGCAAAGAAGAACCATCTCAAAGTAATGGGTGCACCAACTTAGACGAAGCCCCCAAAATCGACTCAGTTCAAAATAATAATACTTTGGAGGTGGACCAAGAATACAAACTAGATGAGGACGTGAGGCAATCACTGAAGAACTTAGGTGCTGACGTCAACAAGACTCACGGCAACGGCAGGAGTCCCGTTACGGAAAAACAGTTCGAAGAAGAAAGTGAAGGCACAAGCAAGGACAAAGCCAAGTCTCAAAAAGATGAAGTCACCCAGGTGTCCAAAGGAAATACAGACTTCCAACAAGCGATCAAAGACTTCCGAGAGGACATCGACGAGACTTATGGCGCTCCAAGTCAACTTCATTTAATCAGGGAAGAACTTCATGAAGAACACGGTGAAGTTGGAGGTTTGGAAGAAGCCGATGAAACTTACGTGGCCCAAGAAAGCAGTTTTCCCAAGATGTCCCTAAACGAAGAAGACTTTGAGCAACTACTAAGGGACTTCCTCGATGAAATCGACGAAACTTATGGAAACGAAACTCCTCCTCCTCGACGTTTCACAAATTTCCTCTGGCAATGTCAAGAGGTCGCATTGTATATCTCTCGAATTTACATGGACAACACATTCTAATGATAATTCACTGTCTATGTAATAATCATATTCTCTTACACATCAAACATCTATGACATTATCAAAAATATATCAATTGAAAATTGTCTTTCTGCTAGTATTTTTGGACTTGAAAACTAGAAAATAAACAAAGCTGGAAAATAAACAAAAATGGAAAAAAAAAACTAATCATAATATCTGTAGCTGGCTCTTCTGGACTAAAAGGCTGCCTTTTATATTTTTTGAATTTTGTGTAATAACTACATTGACCAAGCAAAAGATTTTTAATCACGACAGCGGGTTTTCAAAAGATAGGGGGATACCCTCCCCACTAAGACCCTGTAGCAGTTGCACATTAACCCTATACGAAATGGGTGGCATTCATTCCTTCCTTTTTTGGGAACTCAACCGAAGTAAGCGATATTCCTAACTGGTTGCCGTGGATGTATTTGGGGAAAACGACTCGATAAAATTTACGAAATTGTTTTTAAAAAGTTGTAACATGAAACCACGTTACGCGTTTGGAGGTTCGCAAAGTACTAGCAATAGTCTCATAACAGTTTTTGAAACAATGCCTTATTTCATTCTTTCAAAGAATTTAATCCTCTTTTGCAGTAATAGTTGTTTTTATAGTTAAAAACAGGTTCATTTTATCAAGCAGACCAAGTATAGCTGAAATAGGGGAAGTTAGACGGATATTTCCCGACATTTTGAAGATACTAACATTAAGTTTCATACTAAATACAGTAAATTGTGCTACAATCAGACAATGGCTCTTGCGCGCCTAGCGATCTCACTTTTACGTCATTCAAATCGACAAAATCTAATGTTTACAGAGCTTCCCTCTAATATTGTACAAAGGTTGAAGAAGGAGGATTATTCTCTCCATAAAAAGGCGTGGAAAAATTAGGACCCAGCATACAACTTTACTGAAAGAGGGACTTTCATGTTGTCAACTCGGGAAAGAAATTCTATTCAAGTTAAAACCATGACCAATTGAGTTGTTATCTGTACTAAATGTGGAAGACCTGCAATGTCAATCAAATTGCCGTATAGTCTACAATGCTCACTTGTGCGCTTAATGTTACATATAACAGGTATAATGCATTGCCGTGTATATCCTTCCCATTACAATCTGAAATTTGGTATTTGGCTCTTCAATCTACTCTCTATTCCAAAAGACTTCGTAACCCACGATGCACATCCATGTAGGCATGGACCAGAGGCATTTCACGTGCATCTCCCCCGCCAACTCTCCGACTCAATATGTTTGGAAACCTAGTGCCCCCTCACTCCCCTGAACATGAAATCAAGAGGTAACGATAAAAAATTTGGGTCTCACTCATTCAAAATGGCCGCCATTAAAATAAGAAAAAAATCATTAAAAAAATTTTGTCACAGTTAAACTTAAAAGCTGTACATATTCTATTATAAATATTCCAAAAAGTTTTTTTCTGAACATTGTTCATGTATCTAGGTCAAGTAAGTTGGCGGAAATAACAAAATGGTCGCTAGTGTATGTAGGACCTAGCCTACTAATTAGAAAATTTCAAATAAGAGAAATAATCATTAAATATATGTTTAACACAGTTGCCTTTAATATTTGTCCATATTTTACAAGAAAACATTAAATTTAACTTTTAGAGCTTTTTTTTTGGTAAGAATTCGGGTCAACCAAGATGGCGCAAAAAGCAAAATGCCCGTCAATGTATTAATTATATTACATTGTGCCAGCAAGTGTCCATAGTGTCACATCGCTATCTATGTGTCGTGTGCTGTGCACGGCACTGCCGGGCAATTCCAATCGCGTGACGTCACATTATAGAGCTCTATATGCGTATCTAGACTGGGTAGAATCCCCCAAAAAACGAGATTTTTTTCTTATTTTAGACGAAAGTCCTGTGCAGTTTAATTTAAAACGCTAATAAAACATTTTGGTTGACGTTGATTGAAAATTAGGTGCTGACAGAAAACCCTTATTGCAACTTTCAAAGATATCATGTTGCTGGAAAGCAACGCTAACCCCCCCCCCCCTTGCCAGAGTGCGACCCAGGGTCCCAGTTATTAGTAGGGTCCAAGGGAACAGGTCCGGGAGGTCCAGTAGAAAAGCCCTGGAACCTCTGGTTATTTACAAATTGTGGTTCTTAGAATGAAGCTTTCAACTATCTGCAAATGACATTGACGACTATAAACAAGCCTCATAGATCATAATGTTAAATCTAAATTACCACCCAGATTAACCGTCTGTCTACTTAATATGGGGAGGGGGTTGGTAGGAAAATGGTTTGTGGGAAGAGTTGCAATGGTTTTCAAAAAAAAAATAATCTCACTAAAGTTGTTATGCAAAATTAGACAATTCTATATAATAAAATTTTCTAACAGGAATCGGTAGTAATGACACCATCTTTTCGTTCTGTGTGCGGGCGAAGCGCACTCAAATATGTCTTCAAAGAGAGGTACTATATATTCCAGTGGTCATGGATGACCATGCACTTTCAAGAAATTTAAAGGTGACAAAGGTTATCGACCAATTACTTTGGAAGCTTGGGGAAATAACCCCTTGCTTTCCCCCTTCCTCTATAGTTACGCCAGTGATGATATGTATAAGATATGACGTCCTCCTGTAAACTACATTTTTTGTTTACTAATTCGCCCTACTCATAAACGTTCTGTTACCCCAACCTTCAACACGTGCTACGCCACTGAGAAATCGCAGTACTTATATGAAACCACCGAGGGTAGTACGTCCATAAAAGGTGTGCAGAACCTTTCACTGGTAAATTTGCAGAAAAGCACAATCCTTGTATGAGATTTTCCTTATTCTGAGGGCTTTACGAATCACTGTGATGATACAGAGAAATTTTTGGCATAACCTATTATTGATTCCTTGCCGAAGGCCGAAGGAATCTATGCGATGGTGATGTCGTGTATGTGTGTGTGCTTGTATGTGTGTGTATGTGTGTTTGAGACACTTAGCTTGTAATCGCGATATCTCAAGACAGGAATGACCGACACTTTCATATTTGATATGTAGATTTGTCATGTCTAGAGGAAGAACCCTATTGTTTTTGGCAGAGGTCAAAGGTCATTCGAGGTCACCAGAG
>WURT03167646.1:0-10557 GCA_009936505.3 Holothuria glaberrima | reverse complement strand
TAAGGAAGCAAACACAAAGGAAAGAACAATGAGGTCCTCTCCTTGATAGGAAAAAAAACCTGTATGTGCATGTGTGTATGCATGCACTCACAAACATGTCCTTAGTGGGTACCGAGACAGCCGGATGGAGCTCTGCTCTCACACGTCTTTCGTAGCTCACATACGGCTCGAAACTGGAGTAGCTACCCGGAAATTCTGCCACTGCAATGAGAAGTCATGCCCAGCTGCACGTGCCTGCCTTGCAGGGCAGCCTGGCCCCAAGCACGTAGCTCGATCAGCTCGCCTACTTGGCAGGCAGCTTCGCTGCTGCGTAATTCCCACGCGTTACCTATCGGATGCTTTCCTAGTACCCCATAAGGAATTGGATGTGGGTATGTGTGCGCTTAAGCTGTGTCAGGACTGCAGCA
Source organism: Holothuria glaberrima (assembly GCA_009936505.3). Lineage (NCBI taxonomy): Eukaryota > Metazoa > Echinodermata > Holothuroidea > Aspidochirotida > Holothuriidae > Holothuria > Holothuria glaberrima. Next base: position 10,150 of record WURT03167646.1, on the reverse strand, counting down.
TGTATGTGTGCACTCACAAACATGTCCTGAGCAGGTACCGAGACAGCCGGCTCGAGCTCCGCTCTCGCATGTCTTTCCTACAGTAGCTCACGAGTGGCTCGAAACTGGAGTAGCTACCCGAAAATTTGGCCACTGCAATGAGAGGTCGCGCATGGCTGCACGTGCCTGCCTTGTAGCGCAGCCTGCCCCCAAGCAGGTAGCTCAGCTTGCCTATTTCAGGGGCAGCTTTGCTGCTTTCCCTCTCGTTCCCATTTGGGTCCTTTCCTAGTACCCCGTAAGGAATTGGATGTGGGTACTGTATGTGTGTGTGTTTGTGACACTTTGCTCTTTAACACGATACCTCCAGAAGGGAAAGTCTGGCAGTTCTCAAACTTGGTACATAGATGCCCCATATCAAGAGGAAGAAACCTATTGTTTTTGGCAGGGTCAAAGGTCATCTGGGGTCACCAGAGGTCAAACTGTGAATACCTTGTTAACAAGATATCTCAAGTTAGGAAGCTTGGATTGATTTCATACGTAGTATGTAAATGCGTTATGGTAGGAGGAAAAACTATTGTTTTTTGGCAGGGGTCAAAGGTCATCTAGGGTCACCAGGGGTCAAACGGCGAAAACCTTTTTAACACAATATCTCAAGGTACGAATCTTGGATTGATTTTATACGTAGTATGTAGATGTGTTATGGTGAGAGAAAGAACCCTCTTGTTTTTGGCGGGGGTCAAAGGTCATCTGGGGTCACGGGGGTCAAAGCCTGAAAACGTTGTTAACACGATATCTCAAGGTACGAAGCTTGGATTGATTTCATACTAAATATGGAGATGCGATATGGTGAGAGGAAGAACCCTATTGTTTTTGGCAGGGGTCAAAGGTCATCTGGGGTCACTGGGGGTCAGACTCCGAAAACCTTGTTAACACGATATCTCGAAGGAGGAAGCTTGGATTGATTTCGTACTTTCTATGTAAATGTGTTATGTTTAAAAGAAGAACCCTATTGTTTTTGGTGGGGTCAAAGTCCATCTGGGGTCACCAGGGGTCAACTCTGAAAACAATGTTTACATGATATCTGGAGGTAGGAAGCTTGGTTTGATTTTTATACGTAGTATGTTGAAGCATTTTGGTAAGCTAGAGAGCCCTCATTGGTATTGGTGGAGGTCAGAGGTCATTTGGGGTCACCAGGGTCAAACTCTGAGAACCTTGTTAACACTTGATCTTGAAGTAAGAAGCTTGGTTTCATTTTTCAGTATTCAGATGTGTTAGAGTGTGACCAAGTACCTTTTGGGTTTGGTGGATATCAAAGGTCATGTGGGGTCACCAGGGGTCAAACTCTGAAAGCCAAGACTTTATCTGGGGTCACCAGAGGTCAAAAAGAAAAATTTCCCAAGAGTTCCTAAGATCTTAACCTGAGGTCACTAGGGGTCAAACTCTGAAAACCAAGACTTTATCTGGGTTCACCAGAGGTCTAAAAGGAAAACTTTCCAACATTTCTCAAGATCTTAACCTGAGGTCACCACAGGTCAAAAAGCAAAATTTTTCAAGAATTCCCGAGACCTTCATCTTTGGTCACCATGGGTCAAAAAGCAAAAATTTTCAAGAATTTATAAGATCGTCGCCTGGGGTCTGTAAAGGTCAAAATGCAAAATTTCCCAAGAATTCCCAAGATTAAATATGAACACAAAACTGTATTTTTCCAACACCTTAAGATAGCATTTTATCAGTGACTGAAAGAAATGGGATAACATAGCATTATTGCCAATAAAACATATACAGTACGCATCATCGAAACCACAATGCATTTTTGCATTCTGGTTTACAGAATATTCTTGTTCATGTATCACAGAGTTTAACTTTTGTTATTTTTACTGGAATTTGATAATTTTATTTCACTGCTCACATTTTATATGTTGTACGATGCGTTGAGATGTATTTATATGTAATTCGCCTTTTAAGAATATATGTACATTACATGTTCTTGTCAAGCAAAGTACATTGCAGTGTATTGCAAGCTATTTGCAATGATGTACAGAAGTTGCAAACAGTTCCTTTCATATTTCACTGAAGTGCCTGGTATTGCACTTGATTGCAATGTGTTAAATTGTAAGTTAATTACAATCCAAATCAGTTTCAAAGATGTATTTTTCATCGGTGCTACTGTATAACTTCATAAGCACAGGAAAAGAACAGAATTGTGTTAAGACATCAACTCAAATTAGGAAAATCATTAAAGTATGAAGGGTACATACCAAAAAAGAAAAGACATTTCTGAAAAGGGGAAGGTACCTTATGGAGCCAATCCCTATGTCTGTTACAAATGTGGGTGGCTCTATAACTTGAAATAATGTCGTCACCTCAGGCAGTGAAAATTTTCTCAACAAAGGTTGTAAAAAAATTATCTCAACTATTGAAGCATACTGTACTTCTACAGTAGCCCAGGGTGGGCTGATTTGTATATCATCAGTTTTAATATTAAAGTGGTTTAGATTGTGATTGAACTAGCCTGATTTTGTAGAAATAAGGATTGATTTAAATCACAGGTTTGGTTCGTTTTTAAAATTTTTCTTATGAAGGAAAGAAATTCAACTGAAAATTGCTTTAAATCTTTTGTCCAACACTTACAAAGGCAAAAGGTACCTGTTTAACTTATTTTAGACCTGATTAAGACACTCAAGGTACTGCCTTTGGGCAGTGTTACAGCATGTGTTGTTTTTACATTGTTCTACAAAGCAAATAAGCAGGGTCCAGGAAACCTCTCATGTGTACTGTACTTGAGTCTTGGAGTACTAGCTTGTTTTTGTGAGGTGTGGGTTGCACTTTTCACCAGAAAATACTCATTAAGCTAAAAACAAGTTTTTGTATGGTAACCCAATATGTTTGCCCATGTATAAAGTTCCTCCTCATTCTATGGGGATCATGGAAAATATGTGGAGCACTTGGGGCAGAGGAGACTGAAATAAATGGCCATTTTTATAGTGTGTACATACACTGTCAAGCCATATCAAGTCTTAGAATGCAATCTCTGACCACTTTAGGAAAAGAATAACTACTTTCTACCTTTTGCAGCCATAGCCATCATGTGATCGATGGATTCGAAGACTGGTGATACCTTCCCATTGGTGGGGGTGTTCAAAATCGTTTCCGTCATCCCAGATACCCAATGGGTAAAAAAATCTAGGATCTGACAAACTGAAAAGATCCATTTCTGAATTAAGAAAATAGTGATGATGCCTGCCATTCTTTAAGTTTTGTTTACTTTGAAGTATATATACAGGTAACAACATACATAAAGAGGAATCATTAAATTGGCATTCATGGGATACAATGTGTAATCTAGTAGCCATGCTATCCCAAGATTTTTGAAAAATGTCATGGACTCTGGCTTGCAAGTAGATTGTCTTAGTTTAACAGTTTTGTGTTTTAAAGGAAAGTTAATTAACCAGCAAAATTAGCTTATACAGTGGTGCTAAAAGTAGTATGTTGTGTACATGTTCCACAAAATAAAATATAAAATTGACCTAAATCAAAAAATCTATCAAAAAAATCACCAAGCTTGTTCTAGTCTCTCCTCAAATATAAATGTAATTCTGTTGCAACTCTCATACTGTAGAAAGGTTTGCACTCTGTAGTTGGATTGCTTTTAGGTCAAATTCTGCTGTGTACACTTCTACTATGTTGGATCAGCACAAATTATTGACCAATCAGAGCATCTTGTGGTTGTAAACTGGGCTGTTAAACCTCATCTAACTAACTAACTGTACTTTAAAGGCATACTTTGAACTTATTTCAATCATAGTGCATTCACCAGTTGTGAATTTAGACATCTGGTGCAGTGTATATTTGGAGTGCTACAGTACAATTGCTCTTTTAAGCCAGTGTCAACATTTGAACCATGAACAAACATGCAATATGCTCAAAGCTTCATACATTAGTTTACAGGGAAGAAGGAATATAAAAGCATTTTTGATATAAAACCTTTGGGTTGTGTCTCATAAATCTTTTTCTACTGCAGTTTTAATCATTATGTGACATTGCCCTTACTGAAATCACCTACCACTGAACAGTGCCAAACACGACCTCTCTCCGACAAGCGGGGATGTTCGCACCTACAGATTATAGCCACTAGGACGCTTATCTGGGTCCTGTTTCATAGAGGGTTACAATTGATCTTAAGTTTGATTTGCTATGCAATTGTCCTATTGAAATCAAACTTAAGATCAATCTTAACCCTTTATGAAACAGGGCCCTGGTTTTATAATGTTTTTATTAATTTTTCAAAATTTTAGGCTATAATCTATAAGTGCGAGCATCTGGTAAAATCCCCACTTTTCAACCAGAGGTCGGGTTTTGCACTGTACAGTGGTAGCCGATTTGAGTAAGGGCAATTTCACTTAATGATCATGTACTGTACATGTATACAGTGTGATTACTTGTAAATTTCAAGTTTTACGAACTACTTAAATTTGCCATACTTCTGATGACTTCAAAGCTTACGGTAGTAAAAACTTTGAATTACCTCTGTGTGGTTTAACAATTAATTTTAACATGTTGGTAAAAAAATCAAATCTCTGTTTTTTGTCTTTGTTGCTGAAAGATCAAGTGGAAGGTACTGCAGATTACGTGGATGGCACTTATGGATAAAAGTAGTGAAATATGATGGCACTTGAAGAGAAGTTCTATCATTTTGAACTTTGGCAAGATTGTGTGCAGTATGCATTCAAGAGCTAGTGTGAGTGGTTACAAGTGCACAGTAGAACAGTGCACAGTTCAGTGACAGTGATATTGTATCAGAAGGAATTTTTGTAAATTTTTGATCCATTTTTGAATCATTTCAAATGACTGAAATGAATTGAAATACAGGGAAGGTCATTGAGAGCCTATTGTAATAGTGGACATGCGGCAAGGTAACACAGTATTATGCAGTATGCTCAATACTTAAGTTAAACTACAACTTAAGATGTGCGTATAGTGAAATGTACAGTAGTAATTTGAATGTTTCTGTTGATCCAGTAACATCCAAATCATACTCATTAAGCAGGAGGAGGGGGAAAGCTGCAGGTCTGCTATCATTTGGGCGGAAAATTTGCTATATTTTGAGCAAAATAGATGCTACTTTCAAGCAAACATGTTAAAAGTTTCATGCAAATGGTGTTCCAACACTTCAAAGTTGATGTGGTCCCATATGAAAGCTTGTGTCCTCAACTTCTATATCTGAGATGGGCTTCATGACCCGGAATAAAATATTATGAACTGATTCAGCAGAAAGCATACAGTAACATCAGTCATGGCTGAGCACACACCTCAATAAGTTTTTCATCTGTATTGTACTGAGGAGCTGCTCGCATGATTGCCATGTACTGTTTACAACATGCATATTGTAAATAGTACAGTACTGTATTAATACAGTTGCAACAGATTACAGTATAAACTCAAGTACACAGCTGCAGTGTAGCATATACAGTATGCCCCATTGATGCCCACAACTGCAATGTAACATGCCCCTTTATTTTAATTAAAAATGTGTTGTGATCCTTTTGATGTGACAATAGTATTTTCTGGAACTGGTTTGTAAAATTTGTATGTAATAAGTCCATAATTTTGCATTAATATGCAAATTTGAGGTTGTGAAGCATTATGAGAGACAGTTGTGTGGGATATAAAGTAACAGCTTAAAGATACAAAAATTTGAAATAAAGTTGGACACTCCAATTACCCTTCGATTACTATATATATATATATATATATATATATATATATATATATAGGTCGAAAGGTAAATAGTTGTGCATTCGACCCACTATATATATATATATACATACATACATGATTACATAAAGTGGATATGAGCTGCCTAATCTTCACAAAATTGGGCTGTGAGTAATGAAGTATATGCTGTTGCTCATGTTAAGAACAGTTTTTAATACTTGATTTTGTCATGTATGTATTCTCATTTGTCACGATTCTAATTAAAGCCTTTGACATCAGTGCTAGAGTAGTTACTAGGATAAGTTACTTTACAAAGTCACGTTGGCATCTGAAGGAAAATAAGATCTTTATTTAACTCACGTTTTCAGGCCTCAAGTTCATTAAAGTTTGATTATGATATAATTCGATCTCTTAATGGTATAATGTTTGACAAATGTCAAGCAGTGTTGTGGAACTGTGATAAGATCCTAATGTTTAAGTTACAAGTAATATAACTTCTTTTTAATTGATCAATAAATATCATGTGAGTGAAAGCAGCTGAGCTTTGAGTCTCCATGGTACAATGTTTTCCCCATGATGCTATTTCTTGTACCCCTTGATATGCAAAGAGTGATCGCATTGCGTGCTTGTGTCTGCTTCTCATGTTATATAATTTATAAGAAGAGTCTGGAGATTGTTTCAGGTACAGTAGAGGGGGTGGTTTCTCATCACTGTGCTTTTCAGAAAGGTGATATTTGCATGAAGAGGAAGTGTCTGTATACTGTAGAACATTTAAGGTGTTGATTTTTAAGATGCAGAAGTACAGTAATATCTTTTGTCATTTACAATATATTCTTATCAGAAAGCTAATTCAAAAAGTTACAGTAAGGTACAGGATAATGTTTCAAGTATGTTAATAGTCAGAAATGTCTAGATGCTTAATCTTATATAGGCAGTATTGATCACTAAAATTGCAAAATTCACTTTGCAAACAAATTGCAGCCGGCAAATAATTATATTCAACATTTTATACCTCAGCAGTAGAACATAAGAACCAATGATTTTACTTTGTGATGCTTAATAAACTTTTTCTTCAAATTTTGGACTTGTGTTGAAGAAGAATGTATTTCGAACTGGTTGGTAAATCCAACTACTCAGTCCGACTACTATGTGAAATTTGTAAGTTATGGTAAATTGTTTGGCCTAGGGGCTAGAACATCCGCCTCTTGTCCAGATACATGGGATCAAAGCCCAATTAAGACTAAAAAAGTAGAATCTGTTGCATTCCTGCTCAAAATAAAAGGTTGGAAAAGGGTTAATATACAGTACACTGGTTTTCAGTGAATGTAGAAGTTCAGCACTATAGTTGTATAGTTTAGCCCCAGGGACTTGAAGTGGATCTTGTAGGGATGAACATATTGTAAGCAATTTACTGTATGTGTTGTGCCTTGAACATTCTGACAGAATGGATAGGTTTGCTTTATAAATCTTATAAGTTATTTATGTTTATTATTTTCTTGCATTTTACAGTATCATATTGGGCAGCTGTACATGATAGCCAAACACAGTGAAGAACAGTCACAAAAGGGAGAAGGTGTAGAGGTTCTGAAGAATGAAGACTGCTATGATCCTGTTCATGGGAAGGGCCGATACACAGAAAAAAGAATATATCTTTCCAGGTACCGAAAAGTAGGGATTTTATTCCCAGCAGCTACAGTATATATTTAAGATGAAGATATGTCTGCACAGATATTAAGTTTGCAATTATGTTTGATGGCAAAGGTTACTTATTCCAAAGTGCACTAGTGGTACAGTATTTACTGTATTTCAGTGCGTGAAATGCCTAAAGGGCATTTCACGCAGTCGTCTAAACTTATTTGTAACAATGTTCAGCTAAATCTCACAATACCCTCTTATTTCCCTTCCAAATGTTTTTCATATTTCAGGATGTAAATATTGCTTTTTCAAGGTAAAACCAAGGAGTTACTCTACTTGAATTTCACAATTCAGTGAGAAATTATTCTCACTTGATTCTCAAGAGCCATTCATGAAATAGGATGCCAGCATGGTTACACTAATCCAGATTGGGGTGATTGTCTTTAACTGACACCCAGGAGATGTTGCATTTTTGAATAGGGTCTGGGGAGAGAGGGCTATTTCTTTTCCTGTATTTTTGTGATGAAAACATAAAATATTGCTTTAAGTATAAACTAATGACCTTGAGGGGTTTGTGTATGAGTTATTTCAATGTGGTATGGATCATACTCCAAAACATCTTAAAAGGTAACTTTTTTATTCCTTGCCGAAGGCAAAAGGAATCTATGCGATGGTGATGTTGTGTGTGTGTATGTGTGTGTGTATGTGATGGCTCTGCTTGTAAACATGATATCTCAAGAAGGGTAACTCTGAGGGATCTCATACTTGGTATGTGGCTAGGCCGTATTGAGTAGATGATCCCTGTTGTTTTTGGTGGAGGTCAAAGGTTATTGGGGGTCACCAAAGGTAAAATGGTCAAAACTTTGTAAACAAGATATCTCAAGAAGGGTAAATCCGAGGGATCTCATACTTGGGTGTGTGGGTTGGTCATATTAAGTAGATGATCCCTATAGTCTTTGGTGGAGGTCAAAGGTCATTCGAGGTCATCAGAGGTCAAAAGGTTAAAATCTTGTCAACAGGATATCTCCATAAGGATAACTATGAGGAATCTCGCACTTAGCACATGGATTGCCCATATTGAGGAGATATTTCCTTTTGGTTTTGGTGAAAGTCAAAGGTCATTTGGAGTCACAAGAGGTAACAAGGTCAAAACCTTGTAAACACAATATCTTAAGAAGGATCTCATACTTTGCATGTGGATTGCTAATACTGTTTAGCAGAGCCTTTTCATTTTTGTGGCAGTCAAAGGTATAAGTAGGAGGGATCTCACGCTTGACATGTGGGTTATTCGCGTTTGTTACAATATATCATATGGCAAGGAATCACTAAGCCTTTTGGCTTTGTGGTTGTTGGATATGACAGTTACAAGAAACATCAGGCCCTGAAGGTTCTATTTAAAGCTCTACTGTAGCCTACTGTAGACATAGGCTTCCATGCATTTATTTTTCAAAAAATTTACAGGGGGTTTTTATTAATGGAGAGTTGTTTTTTATGAAAAATATTGTATATAGTGCAGTTCTCATTTGAAGTGCCTTCCAGTGTGCTCCTGAAACACAAAACCAAAACTGATGATGGCACTTTATATCTTATATACTCATAGTACTCAAGTAGCAAAATCCTGATTCTCACGTTTCATTACCTAGAGGAAAATATTCTAGAATGTTGATACTTTATATAAAGGCTAGGAAACAAGCTGCACTTGTGGAAATGTATGTTGCTTACCATTATACTCCAAAGATTTGCATTTTTCTCCTTGGAATTGCCTGTAATTTCTATCGGATGGAACTGTTAAACATGTTTTATGATGTGTCCTGTGCACCATGGCCTCGCTCTACTTTTTTTGTAAGCCTGAAAAATGTGGAAGATATCAGCAGTTTTGCGTCGAAGGGGATATTTGAGATTGTGGAAACCTTATGTCTATGGGGACCCATGAGAGTTGGTCCAAGCTATTTCAATTGGCATTTAATAGAGCCCAGTATCAACTGCGGTGTATGGTATGAATGAAAAGTTCGATCAACATTTGGGTGAGGTTTGCAAAATTTGGACTGTACCAAAAAGACAATACTTTTCCAGATTTATTAATGTTTTCTTTGGCATGCATGCTGTCTATTAGTTCCTATTAAAATTATGAAATTTTAGATTTTAAAGTAACAGAGTCCAGCTAGAGTTACTGGACAGGAATATATTAACTGTGTATGTGTAGAATTCAACCATTGGCAAAGCATGAAGTATTGTTGAAAGCAATATGAAAGGAAAGGTGGAAAGTAGGTCACAAAAAGAATATGGATGGTTGAAAGAAACATGTTTGTGCTACAACACGACCCAAGTTTTCCATTAGTTTATTAGGGTATACTGTGAATAGCGTCAGACTTTTCTTGGTAAAACTTTTTCTCTTCCATTGTACCTTTGGACCTCTCCTTTCCCATACTAACACTGTCTGTCATACGGAAAGCTAATGTAAGTTCCCTCAGGGCAGTCAGTAACCATAGACACCACTTTAAATATTGCTTTCAAATTTGACCGTCTTTGGGTTAAGAACTAATGAGTGTTTTCTCCTTAATTGGAATGGGCAAAGTTTTAGAAAATTTAGGAGGCCAAGGAAGGGCCAGTTTATGATGACCAAAGCTCAATAATCCTCAGAGATAGCTTTTATATATATTTGAAGTACATTTAAATTGCAGTGCTCGGCTAAAATTTGTCAGTGATGCTACCACTTTTGTTTAATTTTAGCGAAAAGAATCTGTTAGAGGTTATTTATAATGTACCATATAGTACTTTGCCAAATTACTTTTATCAACATTACCCCTGCTTCTTGACTAGG
>WURT03167635.1:0-10558 GCA_009936505.3 Holothuria glaberrima | reverse complement strand
TATATATATGAGAAATGTGGTTTCCCAATGACGAAATTTCGATCACACTCTCATTTGACGTTTTACCATATTTACATGACATCATAAACCTTATTTACAGGGTAGGTAATCATTAACGTGTGACCATATGTGACAACAACGTGATGATTCTACTAACATGGGCCCTCCGTCGTCTTTCATTTATCATATTCGTAATTCCTCTCAGAGAATTGTAACACAACAGCAAGAATATGCAGTGTAACAGGTTTCAAAATCAACTGGTAGCACGAAATTCCTTATAAAAAAATAAAACCACCACCAAGAAATACACAATACAAAATTCTTTCTAAATTTCAGAACTCTTTTATTTTATGCAGCTGAGCAGCACTTTTTCAACCTCAAAAGTTCTAAAAGATTACAAAGAAAACATTGCGATATATACATACCCTGAAAACTTTGTTCTAAAACCATCAAATATTGTAAAAAGCTGTCATTTTAGCAATGATTAGACCTCAAGTGTAACAGGTTTGCCTTATATTGCATAAAGGAAAATTTGAAAATCCTATCATGGTCTTGTGCGACAAGAGATTCACCTGAACCCACCACTTGCCTGGGTTCAAGTTCAAATCACTACATCCCACCACTTGCCAGGATCCAAGTTCAAATCACTACATCTCACCACTTGTCTAGATCCAAGTTCAAATCACAACATCCCACCACTTGCTTTGGATTCAAGTTCAAATCACTACATCCCACCACTTGTCTAGATCTGAGTTCAAATCACAACTTGCCACCACTTGTCTGGATCCAAGTTCAAATCATTACATCCCACCACTTGTCTTGATCCAAGTTCAAATCGTGACATCCCACCACTTGTCTTGATCCAAGTTCAAATCACAACATTCCAACACTTCACTTCCTGATAAAAGGAAGGTGATATATTTAGCCCACCAACACAATGGTTTCCAAACTTCATTTCTTCTCATGACATTTTCTGCAATTGTTGTCCAACAATTTTACATAATACATATCAGTACAAGTATTTGTGCCATGTATCTGTTGTCTGTCTTTTCTGACACACAAAATCTGGTAATAAAGATATTTTGGCATATCTTGGGGAAAGTTACAGAACATAGCACATATTATCTATGAATTGTTCTGTTGGCTTTTTGCAGACAGGCAAACACCTGTATGTTCCCCCAAGAAGAAAACCCCAAAGGGAAGAAACTTAAACAACCCTTAAAACCACCAGAGTTTACAATCAAATATGCATGTGACAATGGGAAGATTTGTCAGATTCAAGCAGACCTGGGCACATCCACACTGATAGTTCTGGTTTTCACAAATTCTATCAGTGTTTAAGTCGAAAGTATCTGAGAAAGTGAAAATTTACCCCAACAATGCATGTTGAGTAGAAATCTTTGTTACAAGTACATTCCTGGCAAGAATTATAACAACAGAATTGTGAAGTCCTTAACTTGTAGCACCCAACACTGCACACAAGATGGCATGTAGTGGCATACGGTGTTTGAAAACCTCTAGATAGAGAGTCTGACCAACCATTACAATGTATTTAGAGAAATTACACTACATATAACAGATAGACATTAAGCATGCTGATACAGAAGTTACAATCCACATAACAGCTGTAGCACTGCTCAGTGAATAATTTAGTGTTCAATTATTGCAAAGCAGTTTTCAGGTTTATTACAAACATTATTAAAACCCCCAGAACTTTACATAGACCAAACTGCTACACATTTCACTAATTCCTTACCAATTCACAAGTTTATGTATCACAATGAAATCATACAATATTACCTTAAGTATTCCCCAAGCACTGTGAAGCCCCTTCATTAATCAATGAGTTGTTTATATTCTGCTCACGTTTTCAAGAAAACAAAGTAAGAGATATTACATTCTACAATGCTCTACAAATTGTCACATATTTTAATAAAGAAAGACTTACATTGGGCTCAAAAAAGCTGCATTTTGAGCAAAAGAAGATAATTACAGTACTTTCCAATGAAAGAAGCCCAACAATAAGCCAATAAAAGTATATATTCACATAACATTATTCTTCCAAGAAAAATAAGCTGTCTCACAACAGATTTCAGCTCAGTTGATGTACACTATAATATAAAATTTCTTGAACATGTACCTCCTAAACAGCATCTAACTTATGATGACAAAGTAATAAAGAGTTGATAAAAAATGTACAGATGGTGCCTTGCAAATGACAAATGGTCCAATGCCAGAGAAGGCCCCCATCTATTACATGAGTTAATGACCCACAAGTTGCTACTTTGGCAGGGAATTGGATTAGCTTTTGCAAACATTTTGAATGTTATATAACACACAAAGTGATTATTTGAGCATGAATTTGCTGTTTTTCAGTACAAACTTATTTGGGACAAGAGAAGGGGATGCAGCCCTTTCCTTGATGGAGCCTCTGTAATTTCTTCTGCAAAATCACAAGTTGGTAACTTTTGTTTTCTTTCTGATTACACATAATCAAGATACTGCTATGTTGTACCCCCTTTGGGAAAATTTTTGAACATTTCAGGGTCCTTACATGCCATTTTGGTTTGATGTATTGTGCAAATGTTATAGAAGCATGTCTCTTACCCCCTCATTTACGACTGTGGGGCTTTTACCCCCACAACCCCTCCCCTCCCCCAAATCCTATGCCCATGGTAAATCTTGTAAAATACCCAGAAATCTTGAAAAATTTACTTGCATGATGTAATGGTGTTAGTTCTCTCAATTTTCTAAAATCAGTGCCAGCTGTATCAACATAAGACTGAGCACATAAAGATATTAAAATTTTAAATTATAATGGCAATACCTCTTCAAATCAATCAAGTTTGCCAGATGAATACTTCTCCCAATAACACTTCAATTTTTATAGTTTTCTTCTTTTACAATTCCAAAGAAAGAAAATAAAAGATACAGTACTCCAAGAATGTCAAGTAATGTACAGAAGGACAAATGGAGGCATGAAAAGTTGTCAATAATTTTTTGTGCACAAATAAAATAAAAACTGCAAAAAATTTAAATGAGGCTTGCATAGATGTTTTGGATTTGCTACAAAAAAAAGGGATGAAAGGCAAATGTGAATTCATTTTACTTTTTTAAATATACGCATCTTCTCTAATCTGTTCCAAATGGATGTTATCTTTTCTAATCTGTCCCAAAGAGATGTGACATAAGATAGTCCGTATACTGGCCCTCTATCAGCCCTGCTCCATTGTTTTCTGCCATCCAACAGTTGTGGCGCTTCATCTGAAGACTGTGGTGTCTACTGCCCTCTTTGACATGAACCCTACGTCCCCTGATTACCAGGTCTGCAGTGCGGCCACTCTCGTTCTCCTTCGGTCTTAGTTCAGCTTTCACAGTTTTAAATTGGCCTGTGTAAAAAAAAGTCAGTATGTGTGTTGAATAGCTTGTACTATTCAGTTCCCAAAGTGACATCCAGTTTCAAAGTTTGGTGTACCTACCAAATCACTTAAGGACAGGATTTCTCAGCTACTTTTAATTATGGTCATAATCACCAATGGTTAGCTAGTCACCAACCACTTTAATATCACAGCCATTTTCACAAATTTTTAGCAGGGCCCATTTCCCAAAGAGGACTATCATGAAAGTATCTAATCAGAGAGCAACTGTTAAGCTACTATCTCACGAATGAAATTCTACTTGCGTACAGTTTGCAACTAAAATTCGCAAATTTGTCAAATATTAGTAAAACAGTTGCAAAACTGTCGTCTGAATTTGCAGGTGTCGCAAAAGCATCGCGAGCAATTTTGAACATGTTCAAAATTTTCTGCGACTACTTTGCAGAAGTTGAACGCCAAATGTTATCAAAGTGTTAGCACCACAGTCTCATTAATGTAGCACTAACGTCACACGTTTTTTGAAAATTCTTCCTGGGCCCGATGGGTCCTTGTTTTTCACGACATTAGTGATAACTTAGTACAAAGTTAGTGCTAACATTTTGCAACTATTTGGCGTAGCTTTGGTGTTTCTATCTTCATGTGAGACATACTAACTTAAATCGCACGTTTATTTTTGTGACTATTGCGTTTTTCAAAATGCAATAGTCGCAAAAATAAATGTGCCAATTTGTCTTTGTGAGATTGTAACTTGACTCATGTAGACAAATTCACACGTGTATTTTTGCGACTATTTTTGGTTCAAAAACGCAACAGTTGCAAAAATAAATGTGCAAATTTGTCTTCATGAGATACTAGCTTTAGAGGTAAATCAAGAAATTTTTGCAAGTATATTCCTCCCTTATTGCAAGAAATTGAACTTTGCAAACCTTGTAAATTGCATGTTTATAACATTTTAAAATCTTATGCTTTACCAAATTTTCAAGGCCAAAAGATTCTGAGAGAAAGCCATTTGGAAAATTCAGGTGGGACTCAATTGTAAGGTTTTTCATTATGGCTATTTTGCTACATCCTGTTCCCCTTTACCATGGAATTCTTTTACGATAATTTTTCAGATACATTTGGCCACAGACTGCTCTTTAGGTTTTTGGGGAATGTGGCTCACAAGCCATCATTTGAGTAGGCTTGAGTAAGGAAATTCACCAATCTGAAGAAGATAGAAGGCAGGGGAGGGGGTAGGATTAGGAAATAAGAAAGGTCAAAGGTTTTAACCTTCTCAGGTGTGGGCAAACATTGAATTTTACTAAACTTTATCAATGACATACCATATATAACCCCCCCCCCTCTCTCTGCCTATTTCTGTCCCATCAGCCCCCCCCCATCAAGGCAAAGCCTCCACCTATCATATGTAAATAGCAAATTACAAATCTGTCGTACTTTTCATAGTATTTGATATTAACTCTACTTTCACCTAGTTCTTGGGTCACTCCGACCTTCAAACAACCTACCAATTAGGCCATGGGCACCATCAGACAGACCCTGGGTGTGCTCCAAGAAGAACCCTAGATAGTCTGGTTTGGTCCCCTTCTTCTGGGGTGGTGTTTTGTGCCTCAAGACTGTGAAAGTCAGGTTATGCTTCAGAGTAACTCTGGCATGTTTCCCATTGATCTGTAACTTGAGTCCTTTGTGTTTCATCCTCATCTGTTTACCCCAATGCAGGACATGATTATTCATCACGGTGATGTTGTTTGGAGTGAACAAGATTTCAAAAGGTAACTTCTTGTGAGAGAACCACCACAGCATGGCCACTTCACCGATGAAGGATCTGTCTACAGTGACACCATCTTTGTAAACAGGAGCCCCCATAACCTTCCCATTCACATATAATCCTGAAAGCAACAAAGAATGCCATCCAGAAAATTTTACAAATTTGTCAAACTTTGATATTTGTTATCCTAGGCTGGTTGTATGGCTTCTTTTCAGTATCATGATTAATGTATTTACTAATGTTGCACCAATGTGGCAAGAAGCCGATATTACGGATACCATTTTCTCAGTTCTCAATTTTGGCCAATACCAATCTGATAACTGATATCAAGTAAAGTTAGGCAATATGTAGCATTTAATAGGTTCCTTTTTTGTACCTGTGCAAACACATCTTTTCCATAAGACAAAAGAAGGGCTTACAGTCAAGCATACTTAAATAATGTAACAAGTTTATCTAAGTATAGGATGAGAAATATTGGTAAGGCAGTAGCGGTATTTCAGCAAAATTTTAGCAATACCGGTACTGAATACCGATCATCAGTCTAAAACTAGTATTTACTTTGTTCACATTACAGACTGTTCTACAGCCAACAAGTGTTTTCTGTGTGCCTCAGTAATGTGCAAAGGTGAAGAGAGGGGCAAGTTGGCCATTTTGCAGGTGTCTCACACAAACTGATATTACGAAGGGCAAAAAAAAACCACTTTCAATGACAGCAACTAACAGAATTCTTCAGCACACAAAATGAGCAGTAATGCCAACATTACTTTAACCATATTTCTTCATATTCATTACGACTTCCTAAATCATATCAAGATTTTTTCTTTCTACTTTTCTCAGCCAAAAAGTGGTCTCCCCCCCCCCTCCATGACCCCCATGGTGCACAAGTCAAGATACAAGTAGATTACACTTATGGTTAAATCATCTACTGTTTGTCTTTCACTGTCTTTGAATTAATTCAGGAACTCCTTCCAGATTCTCAAAGTTACCAAACACCACTAATTCAAATATTTAACATTTTCTGGCTAATTGTCATCTCTCTCAGAGGTCCAAGATGGAGCGGTGATGTGGTGGCCATAAAACTGTCTGACCTTTCCCACCAGATCATTTCAAATTTTTGTTGAAAGTAATCAAAAAATCTGAGGCCTGATGAAAATAATTCTTACCTCTCTTAGGATCTTGAAGTAAACTAAGAACTGACCCATCCGCAGAGCTGATGTCAAAACAAACCCTAAGATCACTCTTGGGAAGGTAAACCAGGAAATGCGGGTCTCCGTCAACTCCAGCTATAACATAAAATGTTAAAAGAAGGGTCTAAGCTAAAATCAAGTTTTGCTATATTAGAAAGGTACTTATACTATAAAGCAATCTGGTGAAATTAACATTGAAATCCGAGGTGTGGTTCTTAAGATATTAGCAGGTAAGGTTTTCACATTTTCAACTCAAAGTGAACTAGAAGCAAGCACATATGATGTCATAGCCTCACATTAATGAGCAGTCTTTTGTTTTTCCTAAAACTTTGCAACCAATTTTCTCCTCAACAATCAAATGTTATTGGAATGTAATTGCATGAGAGGCATGGAAAAATTACAAACTTCACATTCCACATGGGGAGGTCCTATCCCTATTAACTTCAAGGTCAACACAACAGACTGAAAAAACAACGGATACAAAGCATTCCTTATCAATGTGAGGAAGTGATATCAGGAAGCTGCCTAGTGATACAACTCCCGCTTGCCTCAAGCTCACTTTGGGTCACAAATGTAGTAACTTCATTTGCTGATATCTCGAGTAATACGTGTCCGATTTGAATGAAAGTTTCACCAAAATGCATAGATTTAGCTCCTCTTTCACATATGAAAAATAGATTTTTACTTGAACCCTTCTTTTAACATGAAAATGTTTACATTTTGAGAAAACCTTTTCAGTAAATTAATTTCACCAATTTTGTCTCATCCATCTCAATAAATCTTATAATTTACTTAACAACCCACTTTTTGTTTGTCCTTTAATTTTGAATCCACCTGTAGAGACCTTGGACACTTCTCCAAATAAGGTACTCATGGTTCTTTAAATCATCACATTGGACTGTCTCTGAAGCCAACTCAAACACCCCTTTTGCAGACTTGACAGTGAACATACAGCTTACACATGTGCGGTCACAGTAAAGGAAGTCAAGCCAAATTTCATCTGTTTGTATGTGATTTAACTCTCAGCAAATCACAAAATTGACTAACACTTGTTATGCAAGCAGCTGTGATTGTGTTTTACTGTTTTTGCAGTAACAAATACTTGGTCAGCTTTCAGGTTTATGTACAATTGGAGAAGTGTCTAATGTCTGCAAAGATGTCTGATGAAAAGTGTGGTTAGGGGGAGGAGTGGAGGTAGTAAAAAATGTATGGAAGAGCAATCAGGCAGCATTTTTACTACAGCAGAAGCAATCTCCAAGTCAAATCAAGAGACTTTAGAAAGGGTGCCTGCATCAAGGCCAATATAATTTTTTAAAATTTTCATGACCAAATTATGATAGATCTATCACCTACTTTACTCAAGTTCATTGAAAAATTGTGGATAGAAGAAAAATATTTCCTAACTTTAATAAAGAAGTTTATAGCCTTTTTTAAATTCCATGACTTTGGTCATGTTGGCACTTTCCATGACATTCCTATGCCTAAGAAGTAAATAGTCCATTATTTTTCACAACTTTTCCAGGCCACTAAAGCTTCTAGAGATAGTAAGGAGGACAAATCCCCCATTATTCATCCTATGAGTTTCTTAAGTCAGTATAAGAAAATTTCAGTTTCTTACTACCAACAAATACAAACATCTTGCGATGAAAAACATAGTTGCTATTACTTCATCTTTCTGGTTACCTCTTCAAACTACCATAATGATCAAATGGCAAATAATTCTTCATATTTTTCTTGTCATTTATGCTGGATGGATGCAGCAGAGCTTTATGACTAAAATATGTGATAACATAATGTATCAATATACAGATGACAATGAACTTACATCATGCAATGCTCAATCAACATTTTAAACAAACCGCCTCTGTCCTGTATCGCAAAAGTACCTCAAATCTATTCCCGTAGCAAACTTCTCTCTTCTCACCCTTTCAGGGCTTGAAATAAGTGTAGGCAACAGAGTGAAGTCCATTCAAGCACCCTTCAAAACTGCAATCATGACTCTTTCATTTTTATAGACAGGGGGCAACTTTTTGCTGTGAAATTCAGAACTAGCCTTCCTGGCAAAAAGTTTTATTTCCAACTCTTCCCCACCTCGCACCCTTAAAAAACAAACAAATCAACCAAACAATTCAAACAAACAATTCAAACAAATCTAACCAACAAATCAAACAAACAAGTCAAACAAACAAGTCAAACAAACAAACAATTCAAACAAATCTAACCAACAAATCAAACAAACAAGTCAAACAAACAAATCTAACAAACAAATCAAACAAACAATTCAAACAAACAAACAAATCTAACAAACAATTCAACAAACAAATCAAACAAACAAATCAAACAAACAATTCAAACAAACAAATCAAACAAACAAATCAAATAAACAAATCTAACAAACAAATCAAACAAACAATTCAAACAAACAAATCAAACAAACAAATCCAACAAACAATTCAACAAACAAGTCAAACAAATCTAACAAAAAAATCAAACAAACAAATCAAACAAACAATTCAAAAAACAATTCAAACAAACAATTCAAACAAACAAATCAAACAAACAAATCTTAACAAACAATTCAATAAACAAATCAAACAAACAAATCACACAAACAAATCTAACAAACAAATCAAACAAACAATTCAACAAACAAATCTAACAAACAAATCTAACAAACAAATCAAACAAACAAATCAAACAAACAAATCTAACAAACAAATCAAACAAACAATTCAAACAAACAATTCAAACAAACAAATCTAACAAACAATTCAACAAAAAAATCAAACAAACAATTCAAACATAAAAAATAAAACAATTTAAACAAACAAATCACATGATATCACCAATCATTGCTTACATCCTCTGTTGGTGCTGCCACCTGAACCTCCCCCATCTGAAATGGTAAGTTCCTGTGCCCCAGTACCAAATTTTTGTCTCAGAGACTCTTGAGTAGCTGCTGGAAGTGTATCTTCTATAATTCGCATTGCAATCTGTCTGTCTATACCACCTTGAGGAGCCATAGGATCATTGACAATGTAAGCTGTGTAAGGGTTGAAAAACCTACAGAGAGATAAGAGATGGATATTTATTAAGTGGCAAACTGATTAATTTACTCGACCACATTATTTTGAGTGATTACACATGGCTAGATTTGACACTAGAAACTTTGCCATTCAATTTAATTTTAAATTTCATTGCAATATTATATGGCAGTATCATGAGCCAAAGACTGTCTGTTATTGGCAAACAGGCACTTCGATAAAATCTTTGAGAGCACGACAACAGTCACTTTTCACAGGTCAAGTGAACAAGCCATTATCCCCAAAGGATATGGTGTTGTTGACATCAGTTAGAGAACACAGCATGAACAGAAGTAATCACATAATATCCTACGTAATACTACCACAAGTAAGAAAGCACATCATCCACCAAACACCAGGAGCTTGCTGGCATGAAAGAACTTTTGTATGGCCTTTGAATGATTTTGTGAATATTAAAATGGCCCTTGATAGGAAAAAGGTTCCCCACCATTGGTGTACAAATGTTTGGTGAGTGTCAACACAGATTCATAAACACCTTTATTGATTTCCTGCATTCTGATTGGCAGAAAACCATTCGAGACCAGTCTCGAATTGCCATTCGAGACTGGCCTTTGACAGTTAGAAGAATTACTTCAAGGTGAATTGAATGTCAATCACTGTTAGGACTGCACTGTGCACTATGCTTTGTCCATGATGGGTTACCATAGCAACACAAACCATTTTAATAGCTGAGTAAGGACAACACAGCTAGCTCAGCCCTACACAAGTTTCCATAATGCCTAAAACCAGGTACTGTAAACTAGTATTTACACTGTGTTAAGCCTTGCATCCCAGTACAAGCTATAAACATTCAAAAGCATGATGCAGCCATACTCATAGCCTAGATCATCCCACGAATGGATGCTAGAAAAACTACATTCTTCTCGCTGTGATACTGACATGACCCCTTAAAAAAGAGCACACGAGCCAGGGGTTTATCTTGTTCATGCACACAGTCACAACATTGAAACATAACAGGCTAGCACGGTCTAGTCTTTACTGCTACGAGCAGGCTTCTGAATTAACGTTATAGAAGTGGGCTAGCTACACAGTGAAAGCTAGGCCTAATTACAATTAGCGTTAGGCCTGCATAAGTATACCACAATGTCAACTACAATCAGTCTTCCAAAGAGGCTAAAGACAGCT
>WURT03167603.1:0-10560 GCA_009936505.3 Holothuria glaberrima | reverse complement strand
ATTTATATATATATATATAATATATATATATATGTTTGAATTTGTTAGTTAGTTAGATGAGGTTAAACGGCCCAGTTTCCAACCAATTGGTTCAAGTCGAGCCGGCCACGGCCCTTTTTCCTTTTATATATGCTTGAAGGGGAAATATCTTGTCATCATTACATTTAATTACTTTTTATTTCTTTCGTTACATAGTCATATTCGGGTATTACTTTGTTGAAATACTTTCATTGCATTTGTTTTGAGAAGTAGCCAAGTGTTCGCCTTTAATCAAAGTCTACCATATATGTTTCATGGAAAAATTCAGAGCTTGGAAAAAGTATGTAATATGGAATTGCAGTAAAACACAGCACAAAGCGTCCAACAGATAATGAAAATATCCTTATACCTGTTCTGCACCAACCTATATCAAGCATTTCTTTAATCAGGTCCATAGCTAGTCATCAAGGTGTGTTGAAGGTTCGAGACATTTTTCATTAGACAAGATATTTTTTGAGGGTGATAAAATAAGTTCCTGTCACACTCTACGGCGACGGGACGGTGCTCACAATGGCACAGCTCATTACGATAAAAGAAAACTGAAAGGACATTTCTTAAAAATATCCAATGTGCTTCCAATGCGCAGCCGCTGCGATTCACAGCGCTTCCATCTCGATCTCGTCCATTGTTGAATTCGACAGTGGTCCCACGGCGCTCTCTCAGCGCCCAAGGCGACCAAGTGTGACGCCCGTGTGACGTTCACAATGCGTTTTCGAAACGCTCGATGCGTCCTCGCTGCGAGACCTGCCAGTAAGAAAGGTTTTTTCCGTATTTCTACTGCCAGGGCCAGTTATTGTGTGTATTGTGTGGAATAATTGGGAATGGTGGTATGGTCACCATGGGTACCAAAATATCATAAGACAGTGCACCTAATTGATACTGGCAATGTGACAGTTTGTCATCAGTTTAGTGTGAATTTCCAAGCACTATTTTTTCTAGGGTAAAAAGGTAATTACCATTTGAATATGATGTATGATTCTGAAAACAGTTTGATCATAACATAAATATAAATTTGCGATCAGGATTGTAATGGTCCACTCATTAAGTAACAGACATCTTAAAATGTTGCTAGGGTGTCGGATAAGCTATTTTATTTTCAATCTTTCGGTCAAAATATCGGAGGACATCAGTTTTTCCTTCAACATTACAAAATGTCATTCCCTGCACGATTATAACAATTTTCGAAGTTAATTTGGGCACCTTAATGAAAAACCAATTTTATTGTATCTACCTCATACTGCAGTCGTTTTACTTTTCATACATTGTACTTACCGGAAAGAAAATATTGCCGTATCTGGTAATAGGATCCCTTGGACGATGTCGTCCGATACATTTGTATTTTGTACAAACGGTCTCTTATAACTTTGAATTTAACGTTCTCTTATTTGTGATATGATTAAACATGTTTTCTGCAAGGAAACATTTTCTTTCTTCTAGATATTTGTGGAGTAATCCTAGAGTACCCCAAGATGCTCCCTGGCGTGATACTCTTGGAAGAGTTATTACTAACGGCTTTCCTGAACAGTAATTACATTTTATTTATTTTTTTTTTGTCTAATGAAGAATAGAAGTTTTCACGTGACATCAACGGGTTTTATTTAATTGTGTTTATTCCGCCTCATGGGATCTTGAAAATTAATATGCTGTAGGCCCTGTCTTTGGTTCAGGCCTTTCCATTGTTTTTCACACAGGCTTTTGGTCCGTTTCGTGGCCTCTGGAAGGGCCTAGGTCATAAACAGTTACAAGCTACCCCTTGTGTGAAAGCTCATAAGTCCTTTCAGAATGGTTTCAGATTTGTGTATCATGACTTTGAAATTTTGAGTAAAAAGAGCTTGTGTAATAGGGTGATGGGTCCTGTTTTATCCGTCACTTCATTCAATATGCCATTTTGCATTGCGAAAGGGCTACGTGTAATGCAAAAAAAAAGTGCCTGAAATACCTTCAACTTTTTTTTTTTTTTTTTTTTTGCATTTTTGTATAACCTAGTTTGCTGTCACATCCACATCAAAATTTCAATACATCGCTCCAGCAACATGGTCTATACTGTGCAGTCCAAAAGTGGTTAAGGTGTTTAACTCGTGATGACACATCCTCGGAGAACTTCCATGAATTAGTAGTGTCCTACCTGAAAAACGTATAAGCCTATTTGCTAAATGCGTGCTCAGCAGGACCCTCCATGTGAAGAACATTTGACGTACAACATGTCAACAAGCAGAAGGTGGCAGGACGTGATCATGCCATCGAGTAACTAGTCTCTCACTTGTTAGACTTTACTTTTCGACTTACTATTAATTCTCGCCCAAATGCAACTGTAGCAAATATTAATGTTGGAAAGATTATCGATATCGTATTCACCATAGGTATGGCCGATATTCCCCATTTTCACCCTGTTTCGGTATCGGTAAAATGTTACTTAACTACCGATATTAACTGAACGATATTTATCGTCCCATATGTCATGAAAATTGCACACCGTTTGAGTATTTTTAAGTGCAGGTTCCGATAGTTTACCCTAATCAAGATAAAACCACACTTCATTGTGGTGTTCAGTAGCATATGATTAGTTGACGAATGCTTATTTTCCAGATATCGGTATCGGATCGGTAGCAACCGATATTGAAAACTGAAATATCGGATTCGGTAATCGGCTACTTGCAGTATCGGTACAACACTACACACTAAAAACATCCTGGTTAAATTTAACCTGGATAGGGGTCAATAGTTTTCCAGCAATGAGACATTTCACTACTTACCTTCCAGGCTTGTATTGAATATACGTACTCGTACTCACGGTTTTAGCACAATTGCCTGTCCTCGTACTAGTGAGGATTGCATTGTACTCGTAAATCGAAATATTTGAACTCGTACTCATGAAAAGGACTTGTTCTCGTACTCTTAGGCACAACCAGAGATACTCTGCTGGTACTCGTACTCATGACAATGTATTCACACAACAAGTCTGTTATACTCTAGAGTATTGGGATCAGCATCCCACCGTTTTGATATTTTGACTCCGTGGAAGTTCAGTCGACCATTTGGAGTTTGGTTTCTACCATTGTAATATCTTTATTGTCAACGTACCCCAGGATGTTACAACAAACCCTCTGCCTATATATGAAGTAAAAAGAGGTCAAATTTGGTCATAAGTAAAAGGGATGGCTATGGCCCCTTCCCATCCCCGATTTCAGCCTTCACTACATATGGCTCTAACACTTACAAGATAGCAGTCTTACAATTGTCCTTTAATGGTCCGTTTTCGCAGATATATTAAGTCCAATTTAGTCCCCACGGGAGGGTTGAGGTGTGGGGGGGGGGTCTTAGCGACTTAGCCCTCAAACAACACACAACTCACTTGTCGAATCCTGTGTAGGAATCGGACCTGGGTAAGCCGACTTTGAGAACACAAGAAGTCTTTTTTTTCTATACACTGTAAAAAGATTAATCATTTCAAACTTAAATTAGTCATTGAGGCACCACAGACAAAATACTAATATTTCATAACATTAACTGGTGATATTTTGTTAAATTAACTTTAAGAGTGTATAGCTACCTAGCTGGTCAAATTTCTCCATCAATTGATTAGTTTGATAAATTTGACATTAATATTCTAGTAAGTGCTCGGTTTGTTTTCTTAAAAGTAATCAATAAGTCCCATGAGATTTGTGATTTAAAAAATCGCCAACTTTATCTTTTCCCGCAGACACCTGGTCCTGAAGAATCAATCATCGTTGACTGATGTAATAGGAAACAAAACAAAGAAATTTCTCAAAAGAATATCTAAAGGGTAATTAAAACCATTCACATTTTTATACCTTTTCATGATGTAGATCACCGAAATAATAAACCACTCCCTTTCAGTTTTCTTCATTGAGGGTAAAATTGTTATATTAATAAACCTGAAAGCACATTCAGCGTTCAAAATAGGCTTGACATGTACACTCTAAAACTGTTGGGTAAACTTTTACCCAGGTTCGTTACGTATGCCTCCTGCTAAACTGTTGGGTAAAAAAATTACCCAAGTTGGTTACAAAAGTAGCAACGTTTAACCCAACGAGGGTAATTTTTCAACCAACTTGGCTAGTTTTTTACCCAACAGTTTAGTAGGAGGCATACGTGCCCAACTGTTTTTAGAGTGTATATATATATATATATATATATGAATTAATTAGGATTTCAGAGCAAAAGACCCCTACTCAGAGTTTCACGCTATAGTGTGCCATTCAAATTGAGCACTGATAAGTCCTGTCACTTGGATACTTCTGGGTATATATATATATATATATGTATATAAATTTTATCGTCTGTCTGTCTGTCTGTCTGCCATCCATCCATTTATCCTCCATCTATATATATATATATATATATATATATATGTATATATATGTATATATATATATATATAAAGCCGCCTTCAAACCCATCTAGGGCAAAACGACCACCAAGAAGGACTTAGGCGAACCATGGACTTCCATGTGCGAGCTGATGGGCCTTATTTTGACAAAAAAAAATCTTGTTTTTGACGACCAGCACTATCTCCAACTTCATTGTACTGCCATGGAAATCAAGATGGCTCCCTTATTTGCCAATTTATTTATGTGCAACCTCGAGAAAGAATTCTTGTCTCGACAAAATTTTAAACAACAAATTTGGTTTCGCTTCATCGACGATATCTCCATAATCTGTCCCCACGGTGAAGATACTCTGAAAACTTTTGTGGATAACATCAACTCGTTCCGTACACCCCACAATCACATTCACGGCCGACTCCCCTAGAGTCAGTGTCCACTTCCTGGACACAACAGTGACTATAGAAAATGCTTCACTCAAAATCGACTTGTTCAATGAACCCACACGGACAAGCACAGCTACCTACTACCGAGCAGGTGCCATCCCCGGCACTGCACCAAAAATATTCGATATTGCCAAGCACTTCGCATCAAACGTATGAGACGGCAGACTTTGAAATTCGCACCAACTAACCGTCTAGCCACCTCCGAAATACACAGTACTTTCGAGGTTCAGTTGAAAATGCCGTCAAAAAGGCAAGAGGCGTTCTTGAACTCTGACACACGAAAACCGTCAGCCTAATTCTAAGACAGTGCCAATGGTAACTGAGTACCACTCCGGTCTATCACCACTCACCAAATTCATCCATAAACATTTGCACATTCTTCAGAGCACGGGTCGCCTAAGTCTGTCTTTCCCGATCCCCCGTTGTTGATTTTGCGCGCACCAAATGTACGGGACACTTTGGTACGGGCAATATTTCAGGACAAAACTTCAGTCGAGGCCAACAACGAGAATTTTGGTTGCTTACCTTGTCCGTCCAGATGCGAGACGTGCGCTCTGACTGATCCCACGTTTCCACTAATTACTTTTAGAACTATCAAACTGCACTCACTTTCCAAATTAGACAATCAATAAGTTGTCTTTCCAAAAACGTCATATATCTCATCTACTGCAATTTATGTGGAATGCAGTACGTGGGAGAATCAAAATACTCCTGAGGATGAGAATGACACAGCATAGACCAGTAGTTAAAACCAAAAAGGTTGAAAAACCTGTAGCAAACCATTACAATTTACCACATCATTCTATAGACGATTTACGTGTCATTGCTGGCTATCCAACAAAACAATTCATGGGATAATAGAAGTCGGAAGAAAAAGAAACATTTCTGGGAATGTTGCTTAAAGACTACGTCGCCATAACAGTCTAAAAGAATAAACTAAATGCAAAAACTAAAATTGGCTAAAACCGTGTATTTAAAAAGTCGACGTTTCTCAAGAGGCAACTGAATAATGTGTACAGTGTACTGAGAACAGTGAAAACCTGTCAAATACACTGAATAGAAGAACAAAGACCAAACAGATTAAGATTAAGTAAGAATAAGAAGCTCCAGAAGAGCAAACACAACCTTAAAAAAAACTAAAAGAGAGTGACAACTTAACTGAACACAAAAGGGCTTAATCTAAGTAACTTGAAATCAAGTAAAAAAGTAGCAAAAAGGTTAGTTTTGCTTCGGTACCTTTTTTACATTGATGCCGTTAGGATGCAAAGTTTTAATTTGGTGAATCCAATACAACTCTTTTTTTACGTTGCGGTCTGTCTAGATTAGGAAACATCGAAATGCCAATAAGTTCGAAGTTATTACAAGTCTAGTATGACCCTTTTTCAACTCCTGTCTGTGACCTCTGTGTCTTTGTCTATGTTCAACCCAGTTTCACCTACATGTAGTTTCTTACAATCTGAGCAATTAATAATATTAATAATAAAAAACAGAAACACAGGTGCAACTGAGTTAAAAATTTTATGGGTAACACCAGTAGTCTGACTCTTAAACACCTTGGTTTCTTTATTAAGAACATCACAGGTGACACAATTGCGTTCGTGCGGCTTAAAGCACCTCAAGTTGTGCGTGTTCGGCTCAACATTGTTTTTAAGAGTCGAATGCACTGGTAGTTTACGTAAATTAGGCGGATGGCGACATATTACTTTGGGGAGCCCTGATTTCCTTGTGTATAATTGTTGAAAACTGCAAGATATGGAAATTGTTTTGAAAAATATCCCCTAAAGGTGGATGACGGAGGTTTCTGGTAACTTCCAAGGGAGCTTTAAGTTAGTTTTGATTCGACTCCTTATCCGACGCTTCCTTTAAAATGTGAGCTCTAGATTGACCATAAGCTTTACTAATTTTATCACGGACTATTTCACGAGGATAACCCCGAGATTTTTCTCTAAATTTTGAAATCAACTTTCCTTTATCAGAATCGTTGGAACATAATGCTTTGAATCTCAGAGCTTGACTATAAGCTATATTGTCCAGAACATTTTTAGGATGAAATGAAGAATAAAAAACATACAAAGGATCTGTACAAAGAGGCTTAGTGGATGTTAGTGAATAGCCTAGTATGTATTAAACTATTGCTTAAAGTCAAAGAGAGAACGGAAGACTTGTATTTGAAAACTCAGTGGTGAATTCTAGAATTATAATTCTCCTAGGAAAAGATTATAAATAGAAACCACAAAGTGAGTGGAGAAATCCTTGTCACCCTTCCATAATCCCCAGATGTCGTCTATAAAACGGGCCCATTTCAATGGCTTTTTATTTACCACAGTCATAATTTCTTCAGCTTGACACTCCCATCCCTAAGCAAGCATAACCAGGTACCACTTTTGGTCCTATAGATGTTCCATGAATTTGTATATGTATATATATATATATAGGTCTATATCAGAATGCTTTACGCTCCGTTTTTTTTCCTCCAGATATTTCTTAGAGATGGGCTTAACCTTTGTTACCACAGATGACTTCAACATTTTTGAGTCTCTTAATACCTTGTGAGTCCATATACATTTTCGATGAGTAAGTTACAAGATGCTTGTTATAACTGGTTCAAGTTTATCTTTCAATTGCCGGTTAGGTTAAGCTGTTTTGATTACGTTACATTTACCGTGCTTGTTTTTAAATTGGTGTTATCTCAACTGGGATACCTTTAAAAAAGCATTCATAATGAAAAGATTCACAGATTGCACTTAATTTGACATAAGACGGTCAGTTTTGTGACTTTTGCGTTGTATTTTTTTCATATTACCTGATCGTTGCATCTTCGTGTTGCAAGTTTTAGTTTTTGTATCTTGTCTTTCCTGTACTTGTTCTTTTGGCATTTGGGGTGTGTTTAATGGTCGGTCTTTCCCTTTGCATTTCATATCTTGTTTGCCACCAATCGACACCAAATGCTCGTACAATTGCACTTCTTTTAAACGAGCGGCTAGCTGCATTATTGCCCACAACAAGCACTTTTCAAAAGAAAAAAAAAATGTGGAAGGACAAATTGAAATGATCTCTGCCTTTGCCCCTGTTTCCGTGTACGTCTACAGTGTATGGTTATGGTTAATATATTCCACATTTTATCAGTAATTTCGTTTCTGATTTATTTATTATAGAAGCTTAAGAGGAAACCACATTAGAGAAATTGCCAAGGGGGCTTTTCCATCAAATCTGACCGAACTGTAAGGCCTGCACTCTGCATTTTGCATGCTTCCTAAGTATCGTAATCAATTTTCTATGAAAATAAATCGTATGACATCTATGACCTTTGTTTTCTCTGTTATGTAACTTTAAAGGAATGTTGGCATGCAAACGAAAGAAGGATAGCTTCCAGGAGAAAATATTTTTCAGGAGGGATAGGCATGCCATCTAAGATGAATTAAGTCATTAGTATTTTCTGTTTTGAAAAAATTCTAGGGACAAAACTTTCTATAGTCTTCCCCCTCCTCCCCTCCCCTTCCCCTGTTTGTTTATGATAGGCTTGCTACTCAAGTATAAGTTGACCTGTCTCAGTTTTGCTATTCGTAATGAAAGATTCATACCAGGAGAAACATCGGGGTGTTTTCATAAACTTTCCAGCACCACTGATGACTTTTTGACCTATGTGTACGTTTAAATACATACGAATGTGAACGGTTCGCCCCACCCCATGTCCACATGTCCTGGATATATCGCCTCAGATGATCACTCTGATGAAACGTAATCCTGACGCATTGTTATTAATTAATTTTCTTATATTATCTACCGTTGACGTAGGAAGCTGTTCTCAGTTCTCAAATGGTTGAATATCTTAGCTTCCTTACATGCAATTTCATGCTACTATATTTGCAGTTTTTGAAGAACACTTTTGGAAATATATTTATATTTTTTTAAAAAATTTTGACAAATTTCACACAGTTGACATAAAGGAAATTTATGCTTTGAATATTGGAAATCATACTTTGGCCACAACAAATTAACATATTTGACTGGAGGCGTTAGCAAGTCCCCACCCGCCTCGCTTCCAGGCTATGTCTATTTTATCTTCACATCTTTGTGTACACTGCACGATAACGGGAATATTTCATTCATTATTTAAATACCTGTTTAACTTTTAAAACTCCGTTTGGTTTTTCTCCATCGCAGACAGCTGGCACAAAACAACATTCGAAAACTTAACAAGGAGGTGTTGCCACCAAACCTTCTGCTTTTGTAAGATGTTTACGTTTCAAGGTTGACTTTGTAAAGACCTTATGCATTAACATAACGCGATGTCATTTTGGCGGCAAAACAGTGAAGCTCACCGCACGCACCACGTACACTTCGCATGCGCCCGTGAAAGACTACGCGCGTATTCCATCGGTACATATATCAGATTATTGCATTTGTTGCAATGATACGCGCTTGCCTCCAATTGAGAGCGCACTTTCTGTTTTGTGACGTCTTATATATAAGATCTAATAATTGATTTGAAAGGATAAGTAAATACCTCATCATATCACTGCCGATTTCATAATGTCAAAACAGCATTTGACAAATTGTTAGGAAAAGGCGTTTGTAGAAGGAGTGTAAAAAAACTTAATGCCACTTTCAGAGCAATAAATGTCAATTTTAGGACACTGATAAACTGGTAGTACATTTTCAGAGCAAAGTCCATTTCACGGTTGCTTGTCAATCAGGAAAAATTTCCAGGTTTAATATCTGCCCATAGTGAAACGTCTCCCAGTGCGCATGTACTGTATGAAATGACTGGTCTTCATATTGATAGAGTTTATTCAATTTTTATTTGAAGCCTATAATTCCGAAAACGACAGTTAACAATAGCTGATGACATCATTTCAAGTGCATTACTCTACAGCAAAGAAAGCAACCATAATTTTATTATGATACCACTTATCTATTTCAGCTTAAGAAAATGATATGTTACACTCGTTCTTTTAGTAAATATGTAGCTTCTTTTTCTTGAATACTGGCAGGGCTCTTACAAGAGCATTTAAACCATGGGTGTGCGGGAGGTGCTAATCAGATCATAAGTTTGCTTTAGAAGTTTTAAAAGAATAGTCCAAACCCAAATTTTTTTTTACTTTTGATATAAAACACAGTAACTTATTCTAAGCACTCTGGTGAAATTTTTATTCAATTCCCTTGTTCGGTTCTCAAGATATTAGCAACTGAAGTAATCACATTTTCTACCAGAAGTCAACTTGTAGCAAACAGGTGTGATGCCATGGCTTCACATTGAAGACCAATGTTTTGTATTTCTTAATTTTTCATCCTATTTTTTGACTTTGGATTGATTAGGGTTGCTATCTTGCCCCATAGGCATATAAAATTTTAAAAATTCCACTGCTCGAGATACATTTATGGTATGAATATTTTAGAGTTTTGTTGTATAGAATTAGTAGTAAATTTTCAAGTAAAACAAAAAAATTGCCCTCCAATGTGAAGCCATGACATCACACCTGCTTGCTTCCAGTTCACTTTTGGTAGAAAATGTGTCAACCTCAATTGTTCACATCTCGAGAATCGAACATGGGAAATGAATGAAACTTTCACAGAATGCTCAGAATATCATGTTCCTTTTTAACAAATCAAACATACCCTTACAAAAAAAGTGTGGCATGCCACATGTGGACACACATAATCACGTGTGGCAGAGCATATGAAAATACATAAGGAAAAAAGTGTGGTAATGCGTGGTGACACATGTG
>WURT03167581.1:0-10560 GCA_009936505.3 Holothuria glaberrima | reverse complement strand
TATTGTATTGTATTGTATTGTATTGTATTGTATTGTATTGTATTGTATTGTATTGTATTGAGAAAGATTTCCACAATAATATATGGTATTACATACTTATGATACAATATTTACATAAACACTTAAATGTGGGGGAGGTCTGAAAAAAGATACCAAGCTTGTACAGGCAGACCCCCAAACACCATAGTGGTACAAAAGAAAAAAATGAGTTGGAAATCAGTATTACTTCAGAAGAAAGAAGAGAATAAGAAGAAGAAAGTCATCAAGTAGTTTAAACAACATATACTAAGGGTCTTCAGATGCGATTTAATGCATCATTGTGGAAAAAATTTAAGGTGAATTACTGCAAATTTTTGACATTTATTACTTAAATTATTGCAAATTTTTAACATTTTTCCCAAAGTGGAGGGGTGTCCCCCTCTCCTTTGAAAAAGTTTTGGATATTTGAGAGTCCTTAGATGAGATTTGGCGCAAGAGTTTGGACAAATTTTAAGGTGAAGTACTGCAAGTTTTTGACATTTCGTACTTAAATTACTGCAAATTTTTGACATTTTTTCCTTAAATTAGTGCAACGTTTTGATATTGTTTCTAAATGGGAGGATGTCCCCTCCTCTTTGGAAATTTTTTGGATATTTGAGGATCTTTAGATGCGATTTGGTGCATCATTTTGGATAAATTTTAAGGTAAATTTCTGCAAATTTTTAACATTTTTTTACAGAAGAGACAAATAAAGGGGTTTCGTCCCTGGAAAGTGGTGGTAAAGCATACTTCCGCCACCACAAATTTCGCTGGGGGGGGGGGGCTGACGCCCTCGATTCCTACACCCTTGGAAAGTTTTCCGGAACATGAAATTTCTGAAGCAACTCCACAATGTTACGGAGGTTTTGCAAGCACAATGGGAATCAAATCAGCAAGGGTGAATATAGCGTAGTAAAGACTGAGTGTTTTTAGTTCCCTAGGAAGTGTTTGATACGTTGAACTAAAATTGCCAAACCTTTGGATCTATTATTACTGCAAAAACAATAGACTGACTATTTATATTTATACTTATCCTGTACCATGTTGAAAGTAAAATTGTTTGCTTTTGCCATTGACAGTTCATAGTCTTTTGAGACTCCATTCTGTGAAAGTATCAAGAGGTGGCCCTTGAACATTATACTATAATAATTTTTAAAGTGAATAATGTAGTTGTTGCACTGCAGTGAGACACCATGTTTTCAGAAGACTGATTAGACGTGGAGGTAGATAGGGTCAAAGGTATTTTAAGGAGTAATAGCGTATCAGCTGAACATTCATTTTGGGTGGCTATGGAGAAATCCGGTGGAGTGTCCCTCGGGCTCCCACCCCTCCTCACCTGTAGTGCTGATACAAATGTCACTTACAATATGATGTTTAGTGTCAATAATTTCTGAGGTTTGTAAGCAACTATCAATGTCGTGACAAATAGTGTTTTTAGTTTTGACATGGTACTTATTTTAATGTTTATTTTTAAATTGGATCCGTTTTCTGTTTTGAAAAGTTATCTAAGAATTTACGCAGACTGATCTTTGCAAATAATCACAGTTTCAAGGCGTTCAGAGTGGAGAATCTTACTGCACATCTTGTACATGAAAGGAGAATGCCAGTTCCATGTGTGGGATGATTTCATTTACTTGTAGGAAAACATTTCGCCCTCCCGCCCGCTACATTTTACTTTTAGCACCTCCTCCAATTAAAATTACAAAAGAATACACCTGTCTAGTGTACATTCCATAGTTACAGCAACATGTACTGAGCTAAGATCGCTCAAGGGGATATCCACCCACTACTATTTGTAAGGTGACTGCAATCCATTTGACTATTCCACTGATCTGCACAACTCATCATTCAGCAATCAAAGTGCAGAGACAACTTGTGAGTAGAAGGTACTGTCGATTTTAAAATTTGTGTTGGTTAATACAATGCAATAGCCTCTTTCTTCTTGAGTATTACTTCGTAATATAACCAATGTAAATTAATACATAACGATGTTTTGATGTTTTGGACTATCAGAAGATGTTAAAACAAATAGAGTATCATCAACATTATGTTATGTTTTATACGTTTGGTATTTTTTCTTCCAAGTAAATTATGTAAATGATTAACCCAGCTAAGAGATAATGGTCAATTTAAAAGAGAAATCTACTTAGAAATTCACCAGGATCTGACGAGCTTAAACAGGAGTCGCTGGTTAATTCACCAGACTACAAATGAAAAAAAAAAAAACAATTTTCGAGGATAGCAGATACATTTACCAGGAAATCATATTTAACCAGGAAAAAGGTGGAATGTAATCAGGAATAGCCAGTGTAATTAACCTGGAGTGTAGTTAACGTAACCAGAAAGTCTCACCAAGGCTTCCTGGTGGTTTCTACCAGGATTGTGGTGAAAAGATGTTCACCAGGAAATCCTGGTGAAATTGGTGAAATTAACCAGGATTGTGTAGGTGCAGTGGGAACAAGGAGCCTGGTGAAATTTTCACTAGTTCCTGGTGAAATTTCCCCAGGTGTTTTAGAGTGTAGAAATATCATATTTGAATACATGTGCTGGCTCTTTCACGAAGGCATCTCAACCGATCCTACAGATATCTGCTGCGTTTGTGACATTTGGAACATTTCATGGTTTTACCGAAATACTGCTTTCATTATACGAAATAACTCTTTAGTATAAGCTGTTAAAATAACAACTTAGCATAACTGTATCATAAGAGAACGCTAGTAATCATTTAACTCTGGACAATGCTTTAGTTTGAAAAAAGTCTAAACACCGATGATATCAAAGGGAAAAGCCTGCGGAATATTCATTGCATTCTGTCAGATATTCAAAGTCAAGGACTTACTTTGCTCTGTTGGTTACCTGTTTAATCAAAATTATTGAAAACATTATGTTCTTTGTCTTCGTAAAGGATAGAAAATATCGGTAGAAACCACTGTATTTTTTAACCTTGCATAATATTTCGGAGACGTATGTTTGAATACTGTCGTCAATTGTTCCTAAAGCAGCATTCTGAATGTATTCAGCTGCACTGCTCACATAAACTAAAGTGAGACGTTTCTTTGTTGTTATTAAATTAGGTGTGAATGACTGACATGAAATACTTTTTTGCAGGGATTTGTGGGGAAATAACCTCCAGCACGTTGATGAAGACACTTTCAGAAATCTTTCAAGTCTTATAGTTCTGTAAGTATCGGTTTTGTGTAATAAGAAAGGAAAAGTAAGATTCATCACTTTGCATGTTGGGATGCACTTAACATGCAGGAAGGTGATACTGTTTCGTTCGAAAAGAAAGATGCGAGGCGTTGTTCCTATATTTGAAGAAATAACGTATGACAAGTTCGTTTTTGTCCTACAAAGCTGGAGCTGATTTTTTATAAGTTTTTTGCCTTCAAGTTTATTTGTTTTGAAAAAGTATAAAACACTAGAGATATTATATTTGAATGCAGGTGTTTGCTCTTTCACGAAAGCATCTCAACCGATCTTATAGATATCTGCTGCGTTGGTGACGTTTTGCACAATCATTTCATGGTTTCACTAAAGTATCGTCTTCGTGACGTTTCAGTTGTTAAAATGACAGCTTAGCAAAAACTGTAGCAGAAGAAATGCTAGTTGACTTGGTAGAATGGAAAAATATCGGTTCTTTATTTTTCGCGCCTTGCATATAATTACGAAGATGTATGTTTACATTACTCTCGTCAATTGTTTCTAAAGCCGAACACACACGGACGACAGAAACGCGAAACACGAAACAGAAAAACATGTTTTTGTGCTGACGTCCGTGTGCGTTGGACGAAAACCAAAATTAGCGTTTTCGTCCGAAACACATGTTTAGCTAAACACTTATTTCGCAAATCAAGCAGTGCTTGTTTCGCGAAACGTTGTTTCGTGAAAACATGAAACGTGTTTTCTGTCTCGTGTTTCGCGTTTTCTGTCGTCCGTGTGAGTTCGGCTAAAAGCACCATGTTTTATTTTTTTAGTTGTAATGTTAACGTATACTTATCTAAACCAGCACTTTTTTATTGTTTCTTTATGAGATGTGAATGAATGACATGAAATATTTTTCGCAGGAATTTGTCCCGAAATGACATTCAGCACATTGATGAAAACACTTTTAGAAATCTTTCATGGCTTGCAGTGTTGTAAGTATCGTTGTTTTTTTTTCATAACGACCAAAATATCTGCTGCGTTGGTGACACTTTCAACATTTCATGGTTTTAGTGAATTCCGCTTTCGTGACGTTTCAGCTCTTATAATGACATCTTAGCAAAACTGTAGCAGAAGATAACACCAGGAATCAGTTTAATTTTGGAATTGCATTAGTTTGAATTAAGTCTGAGCACCCATGATATGAAAGTAAATAGGCTTCCAAATGCTGATTGTATTATGTCATATATTCATATTGGATGATTTCCTTTGCTGACTTTACTATCCGTTCAATGAAACTTATTGAAGAAGAAATGTTCTTTGTCTTCATGACGAATAGAAAAATATCTAGAGAAAACACTTTGTTTTCTGACCTTGCATAATATTTAGAGAACGTGTGTTTGAATTGTTCCTAAAGCAGCATATGTATGTTTCCAGGTGCACTGATAAAATAAAACTGAAGTGAGACGTTTCTTTATCGTTATTCATGAGGTGTTAATAACTAATATAAAATATTTTCGTAGGGATTTGTCAAAAAATAATATCCAGCATATTGATGAAGACTCTTTTACAGATTTGTCAAGTCTTAACGCTTTGTAAGTATCGGTATCGTAAGATAAAAAGTAAGACTATTCACAATGCATGTTACGATACACTTAACAGGAGATTATACTAGTTCTTTAGAAAAGTAAAAAAAAAAACGGAATTGTTATATTTAAATGACAGCTGCAGCTGCAGCTGACTTCATATATTTTTTTTCTCATTTCCTGATTCACAACAGTAAATTAACCGATCGTATCTGCTGCGTTAGTGACATTTTGATAATTTCGAGATTTTACTGTAGTGCCGCTGTCATGAAGTTTCAACGGTAAAAATGACAGCTAAGCAAAACTGTAGCAGACGAGAACCCCAAGAATTGGTTAACTTTTGAAAATGCATTACTCTATAGCAAGTCTAAACACCCATGATTTCAAAGTGAATAGTCAACCAAATGCTCATTGCATTGTGTCAGATATTCAAGCTCGATGTTTACATTTGTTCTGTTGGTTATATGTTCATACAAACTTACTGAAGACGAAATGTTCTTTGTCACCATTAGGAATGGAAAATATACGTGAAAAACACTTTATACTTTGACTTTGTGTAATATTTCGGAGACGCATATTTGAATACTGTTGTTTATTGTTTCTAACGCAACATTCTGCATGTTTTAGGTGTCTTGTTAACATAAACTAAAGCGAGAAGTTTGGGTATTGTTATTTGATGAAGTGTGAAAAAAGAATATGAAATATTTTTGCAGGTATTTGTCCCAAAATATAATTCAGCACATTGATAAAGGCACGTTTAGGAAGCTTTTGCGTCTGTTATATTTGTAAGTATCGGTTTTTATGATAAGCAAATTTTGATAATTCACATTACTTGGTACGACGCACTTAATAAATAAACTCTATAATGGGGTCGTTTCTCTTACAAAGCTGCAGCTGATTTCATATTCTGCCTTTGCTTTTAAATCATTTGTTTTATAAAAGTATAAAATACTAGAGATATAATATTTGAATGTAGGTCTTTCTTCATTCACAAAAGCAAATCAACCGATCCTACAGAATTATGCTGCATTAGTGACATTTTGATAATTTATAGCTTTACTTAAGTGCTGCTTTCATGACATTTCAGCTATTTAAATCACAGAAATGCAAAACAATAGCAGACGAGAACGTCAGGAATCAGTTTGGTTTTAGAAATACATTAGTTTATAACAAGTTCGTTTGAAGAACAATGATATCAAAGTAAACAGCGCATCGAATGTTCATTCTATTGTTGATAGCAGATGAGTCCTTTTTTCTGTTGATTATCTGTTCATTCAAAGTTATTAAAGACGAAATGTTCTTTGTCTTCATGACGAATAGAAAAATATCTAGAGAAAACACTTTGTTTTCTGACCTTGCATAATATTTAGAGAACGTGTGTTTGAATTGTTCCTAAAGCAGCATATGTATGTTTCCAGGTGCACTGATAAAATAAAACTGAAGTGAGACGTTTCTTTATCGTTATTCATGAGGTGTTAATAACTAATATAAAATATTTTCGTAGGGATTTGTCAAAAAATAATATCCAGCATATTGATGAAGACTCTTTTACAGATTTGTCAAGTCTTAACGCTTTGTAAGTATCGGTATCGTAAGATAAAAAGTAAGACTATTCACAATGCATGTTACGATACACTTAACAGGAGATTATACTAGTTCTTTAGAAAAGTAAAAAAAAAAACGGAATTGTTATATTTAAATGACAGCTGCAGCTGCAGCTGACTTCATATATTTTTTTTCTCATTTCCTGATTCACAACAGTAAATTAACCGATCGTATCTGCTGCGTTAGTGACATTTTGATAATTTCGAGATTTTACTGTAGTGCCGCTGTCATGAAGTTTCAACGGTAAAAATGACAGCTAAGCAAAACTGTAGCAGACGAGAACCCCAAGAATTGGTTAACTTTTGAAAATGCATTACTCTATAGCAAGTCTAAACACCCATGATTTCAAAGTGAATAGTCAACCAAATGCTCATTGCATTGTGTCAGATATTCAAGCTCGATGTTTACATTTGTTCTGTTGGTTATATGTTCATACAAACTTACTGAAGACGAAATGTTCTTTGTCACCATTAGGAATGGAAAATATACGTGAAAAACACTTTATACTTTGACTTTGTGTAATATTTCGGAGACGCATATTTGAATACTGTTGTTTATTGTTTCTAACGCAACATTCTGCATGTTTTAGGTGTCTTGTTAACATAAACTAAAGCGAGAAGTTTGGGTATTGTTATTTGATGAAGTGTGAAAAAAGAATATGAAATATTTTTGCAGGTATTTGTCCCAAAATATAATTCAGCACATTGATAAAGGCACGTTTAGGAAGCTTTTGCGTCTGTTATATTTGTAAGTATCGGTTTTTATGATAAGCAAATTTTGATAATTCACATTACTTGGTACGACGCACTTAATAAATAAACTCTATAATGGGGTCGTTTCTCTTACAAAGCTGCAGCTGATTTCATATTCTGCCTTTGCTTTTAAATCATTTGTTTTATAAAAGTATAAAATACTAGAGATATAATATTTGAATGTAGGTCTTTCTTCATTCACAAAAGCAAATCAACCGATCCTACAGAATTATGCTGCATTAGTGACATTTTGATAATTTATAGCTTTACTTAAGTGCTGCTTTCATGACATTTCAGCTATTTAAATCACAGAAAT
This sequence comes from Holothuria glaberrima, assembly GCA_009936505.3. Lineage (NCBI taxonomy): Eukaryota > Metazoa > Echinodermata > Holothuroidea > Aspidochirotida > Holothuriidae > Holothuria > Holothuria glaberrima. The sequence goes on along the minus strand of WURT03167581.1, from coordinate 3,142 downwards.
GCAAAACAATAGCAGACGAGAACGTCAGGAATCAGTTTGGTTTTAGAAATGCATTAGTTTATAAGAAGTTTGAAGAACAATGATGTCAAAGTAAATAGCGTATCGAATGTTCATTCTATTGTTGATGGCCGATGAGTCCTTTTTTCTGTTGATTATCTGTTCATTCAAAGTTATTAAAGACGAATTAGTCTTTGTCTGCCTTAAGAATGGAAAAATTTAAGTCGAAAACACTTTATTTTTTTAACCTAGCATTACATTTCGAGACGTATGTTTGAATATCGTTGTTAATTGTTCCAAATGTAGCATTTTGCATGTTTTCAGATGCATTGTTAAAATAAACTGGTGATACGTTTTCCTATTGTTATTTCGTGGGATGTTCATAACTAAAATGAAATAGTTTGCAGGTATTTGTCCAGAAATAACTTCCAGCACATCGATGGAGACATTTTTAGAAATCTTTCAAGCCTTAAAATGTTGTAAGTATCAGGTTTGTAATATAAGCAAGTCAACACAAATCACATTATCTGTTACGATGAATTCAACGGTTAGGTGATGCTGATGCTTTAAAGAAAAAGAAAGCAAAGCGCTACTGTTATATTGGAATGTATATCGAATAATGGTTCGTTCGAACTACAAAGCTGCAGCTGATTTCATATAATTTTTTGCTTTCAAAATTATTTGTTTTACAGAAGTATAGAATTCTTGATGCATTCTTTAGATGCAGGTCTAGTTCCCTCATTCACAAAAGTAGATCAACCGATTGGTATCTATTGCTTTAGAGCCATTTTTGTAATTTAATGTTTTTTTCTGAAGTGTCGCTTTCATGACATTTAAGCTGTTAAAACGACAGCTGAGCAAAACAACAGCAGAAGAGAACGCCAGGAATCTGTTTACTCTGGAAAATGCATTAGTGTCAGATTGCATTGTGTCAGATATTCATAGTCGATGATTTCCTTTGCTCTATTGGCTATATGTTCAATAAAAATTACTGAAAACAGAATGTGCTTTGTCTTCATTTAGAATGGAATCATGTCGGTAGGAAACAGTTATTTTTTTGACCTAGCGTAATATTTCAAGTTGTATGTATGAATACGGCTGCTAATTGTGGTTATTCTTTTCAGGTGCACTGTTAACATAAAATAAAGTTAGACTATTTCTTATTGTTATTTTAAGGAAAGAGCATAACAAATACGAAATATTTTTGCAGGATTTTATCCGAAAATAGCATCCACCACATTGATGAAGATACTTTTAGAAATCTTCCAAATCTGTTCTATTTGTAAGTATCGGTTTTTCTTTTTTATGATAAGCAAACTGAGACAATTCACATTACATGTTAAGATACTCTTAACAGGAAGGTGATACTGAAGATGGAAACAGGACACTGTTGTTATATTTAAATATATAACGTATAATGGTTCGTTTGACCTACAAAGCTGCCTCCATATTATCTATTGGCTTTCAATCGTTTTTTTTTTTGTAAAAAAGAATAATATACAATGGCTATCATGTTTGACACGAGTCCCACTTTTCTCACCGTGTGCGCCTCATCTGAGCCTGTGGCTCATGTCTTTTAACCATTGCACAAGCGTATTCCTGAATGAGTACGCCTAACTCTAGGTCTATTCATTCAGAGTACGCTTACGCAGTGGTTAAAAGGCGTGAGCCAAATGCTCAGATCAGGCGCACACGGTGGAAAATGTGTCACTCGTTTCAGAAAAAAATCAAACACGTTTGATATTTGAGTCTTTTGCCTCGAAAGGCGAAAGACGTACCAAAACTCGCCCGCACACGTGGGAAATTAGCTGAGCAAATTGACACGCGAGACATTTTGCTGAGCTAATTTACCCACGTGTGCGGCGGGCTTTAACTCCCTTGATTTCAAAGTGAATAACCTTCCGTATGTTCATTTCATTGTATCAAATATTCAAATTTGATGATTTCCTTTGCTCTGTTGGATATCGATTCACTAAAATTTATTGAAGACGAGATGTTCTTTGTCTTCATAAAGGATGGAAATATATCTGTATAAAACTTTCAATTTTTGACCTAGCATAATATTCCCGAGACGTATGTATGAATACCGTTTTAAATCATCCCTAAAGCAGCATTATGCATGATTCCCGATGCTCTGTTAACATTAACTAACGCAAGACGTTTCCGTATTGTTATGTCATGAGATGTGAATAACTAATATGAAACATTTTTGCAGGGATGTGTCGCAAAATAACATCCAGCACATTGATAAAGACACTTTTAGAAATCTTTCAAGTCTTACAAATTTGTAAGTATCGGTTTTGTATGATAAACAAATAACATATTACGATGCATTTAACGGAAAGGTGATACTTTTTCTTTAGAGATAAAGGAAGAGAAACTCTGTTGTAATATATTGATAAACAACGTATAATATTTCACTTGATCAACAGAGATGTATTTGATTCTAAGTAGCTTTTTTGCTTTCAAAATTACTTAGTTAACAAAAGTATTAAATGCTAGGAATATCATGTTTGAATGCAAGTCTTTTCTCATTCACAAAAGTAGACCAACCGATCCTAGATTTATCTGCTGCGGTAGTGACATTTTGATAAGATCATAGTTTTACTAAAGTATCGCTTCAATGACGTTTTAGAGGTTAAACGACAGCTTAGGAAAACTGTATCAAATAAGACCTCGCCAGAAATCAGTTTACTTTTGTAAATGCCTTAGTTTACAGCAAGTCTGATCACCCATGATTTTAAATAGCCTCCCGAATGTTCATAGTATAATGTCAGATGTTTCGGTCGATAAATTCCTTTGCTCTGTTGGTTATCTGTTCAATTAACTTACCGAAGACGAAATGTTCTTTGTCGTCATTAAATAAGGAAACATATCAGTAGAAAACATGTTGTTTTTTAACCCTGCACAATATTTTGAGACGTACGTTTGAACGCCGTTGTTAATTGAACTTACAGCAGTATTCTGCTTACTTTAAGGTGCACTGTTAACTTAGACTAATGTAAGCTGTTTCCTTATTGTTATGTAGTGTACTGGAATTTTGACCTTTTTGGCCTTCATTAGGTAGCGTGAGTAGTTACGTAATCAAGCCTTTGTTCTGTGCTGTTCACATGTGTTGTAGATTGTGTAAGCAGATTTGTATGCA
>WURT03167580.1:0-14965 GCA_009936505.3 Holothuria glaberrima | reverse complement strand
TGTCAATCAAAGAGCAGTCACCAACTGAAAATTTTGATACTCCCACACTTAAAGTATCCTTGGGGTGACGAGTGTCTATGCAACCATTTAGAAACAACTTTTGCAATTGGCCTCATAAGGAATAAAAGATTTCTTCACCTTTCATCCTAATTTCAGAGCAAAGAAAAAGTGTTACAATAACAATTAAGTTTAAAAACTGAGAAAAGGAAGTTAAGTGTTGACATTTATATTATTTATCATATCCAACTGATGGAAATATAACTGTGAAAAGTGCTTAATAGCATGTGACTTTTTTAAGAGGCTTATTGAGGTGTTTCACGTAATTCATGATTTATTTCACACCTGTTGAGATTTATTTACATCTTGATGCTAAATAATAAAGAGATTATGCACATAGGTGCAAGGGGGTCAATTTTTCTAGGTGGGCGAGGTAAGTTTTTGCCCGAATATCGAATTTTGATACCAAGTTGCACAAATTTTTATTAACTTATGTAATGTAATTTATCAATTTTTTTGCCTGAATTGGGAGGGCATATGCCCCTGACCCCCACCTTGTATGCTTATGGTTAGGCATATATCTGACTCACAACTGAACTGGCAATGATAGGGTGATTAATGATTACAATCATTATATTCAAATACCAAATTCTTGACCAGACACTTTTTACCATTACGTAGATGTTCAAGGTTAATTTGAAAACCTATTTCTTTAGTCTAGCCTTTCCTTTTAAAGGTATTGTAAAGCAAAACTGAACGTTTTAGGGTAGTATGCTATATCAGTTTATGTACTATTATCTGTATTATTATATGTAATCCCTGTCCACAAAAACTACAATTTCTTACATTTTTCGTAACTTTATGAAGTGAAACATGAGTAATGAGGCTAATTAGAAGCATTTGTACATGCAATGATTTCCTTCCAACTCGTCACAAAAATAATCAATATGACCTCAATGAGCCCCTTCAAGAATTCACAACATTATTTTGACAATTCAGGCTGTATAGGAAGACAAGTATGGATGTGCGACACAGAATCTTTGTTAAAGAGCATTTGTGACAAGTTGGACAATGCAAAATGATACAGATTGACTTTGACTTCAATCTGCATAGTTTCACCTGCACTTGACTCAGATGATTCGTTTAGACACATAATAACAAAGAAGGCATCATGTCAAACAGATCCGAGAATTGTCAAGTTGATGAATGGATATCTGAGTCTTTCTAAGGGATGATTTTAATAACTTAAGTTATTTGAAAGAATGGACCATCTGCAGGAAATGAATGTGTTTGTTGAATCTGACAGCAGTGGCAATTTTAACATTAAATGCAATCACCTTGATGAAAAAGTGATTAAAAGAGTAGAGAAGATGCTTGATTACCAGGTAATATGGCCAGGTAAATTGTGGCTGGCTCTGAGGTACAGTGAACAACGTGAAAGTATGCACACAGTTAAAGGTGAATCAACGCACTGAGCAGACAAAGGAACTTATGAACTAGAGCATTTACTGGGCATTTGCTTTCAATTGTGGGTCCTGTGATAAAAGTGGACATAGGCTAACTTTGAATGTCTTCAAGTGGACATAGGCTAACTTTGAATGCCTTCATTGTTACCTATAAAGGCTGTAAGACCAAACAATGGATGTTGTGTCAGTGCCACAATTACCTACACAACACCTAATGAGACAATTTCCTGCTTTGTTACATGGCTAGAAAACTTTTGGAAAGGTTTTTAATTCATCTGTGAAGTAACCTCTATCCTTTGATGATGGAGTTAATTCAGGCTAGAATCTAAGAAAAATCCGGCCAGATTTCTTCAAAGATCCGGCCGGAACCGGAACCGGATATTTTTTCATTATCCGGCTGGACCGGATTTCCGGTGCATCCCTCACTGAGGGCACTGCATCCAGACTCCTCAGAATTACACCTCTGTAATGAATTTAAGCCTAAAGGACTACAGGTACTGAAAATTTGCCAAAACACATCAAATTTTTTGCCCAAACATGGGGGGAGGGAGTGTATCTCCCAGTCCCCTCCCTCCCCTTGTATATCTATGTGCTAATTTGTATACAATATATCCCAAGAGGTATAAACCACAATTAGTTTAGGACATTGAAGTGAATTACATTGGTTGCTTTTCTTGCTATTCAAATCCATTACCCGTAAACTCCTGCTTAAGATAGCCCATTTTATACCTTTTGTTCTGGAATGCATGTTTCCCACATATATACAGGTCAAAATGTTAATCTGGCATAGCTTATTATGCAATTTAACCAACTGAGCAGAAGATTAAATAGAACACCATTTAGCAATTATGTTTCTGGGGTATACAAATCAGTATATAATATTTCATCTCTATGAGGAAGAAGCAGACAACCCTATCTTGCCCCCTACTGTGACAAGATTCCACAAGGCATAAAGACATAATCCTGGCAGCAATATGCAGATAATGAAAAAGGAACTACAAGGGCTGTTTCGTGATCAGATTCAAGAATGTCTGTTGTAACAAGGCCCCAGCAGGGCTTGCGACACTCTCAGGCTATGGTAAAACCCTACTTGATAACAGCTTCTATTGGACTGAATTTAAAAAGTGATGAAAGGTATGCCGAGTGAAAATTTCTGAGAAGATCGTTTGCGAAGATATAATTGGGCTTCCTCCCAAAGGGAAAATTGCTTCATTTAATATTGGCATACTGGACACACATACAGCATTTGACGTCAGAAGGAAAAGATACAGTACATAATGGATACTTTAAAAACAAAAGATAAATAGAGTAACTGAAGGCTACATAAATAGGGAAACAAGTGTAGTATCAGAGTTATAAATGACAGTAGAGATGCAGTAAATGTCATCTTCCATAATGGCTGGAGTTATCTTGGCACCTTTATACAGACACGGAAAAGAAGGGTGAAGGCTTGATTGTAGAGTATTGTACTGCGATGTGACAACAAGCACTTACAGTATGATCAAAAAGGCAGGGTTTTCTCCAAACTGAGGATGCAGTTGGCTGGGGGACATAAGACATGGTAAAGGTCAAAGGTTACGATGATTGCATCTGAAGGACAGACTGAAGAAAGCAATGGGATGAGGAAGGGCAACAGGAGGAGGAGGGGTGACAGCAGGGAACGGAATGGGGACTTTATAGTCCATCACATGATATGGATGGCATGAGGGTCACCACTGTTTTTCCAACATGTTGGGGGCAGCAACCAAAAGCTGAACAAAGACAGCAGGTTGCCGGTAGAGTGAGATTTATGCCCCAAAATTTTGAGTTTTCTTTGAAAAAACTTTGATAATTTGGGGCTCTTCTAAAAGCTGCAAATTTAATTTTTTCTTTAACAAAATTTGAAAATTTGGGTTTTTTAAAATAAAATAGAAAAAGTTTGAGCTTAAATTTGGAAAAAAATTTCAAAATTTTGGGTTTTCATAGACAAATATTTAAAATATTTGGTCTTTATTGAATAATCTGCCCCTTATATAAAAACCCAAATCAAGTGATCCATTGAGCCACTGATTGACGTTGGGGATTACATGCCCTGTCGTACCCATTATTTAAAGGCTCCCTAACATAATTTGAAAATTTCCCCAGTGGGTGTGCCAGTCTTCCCTGACAGAGGGCCATGGGACCCCTGTCTTTTACCTAGCACACCACCCTTGTTAGCATGGACAAAGAGGCAGCTGTTTAACCCTTAAAGGGCACTTTATCTTTGAGAAATTCATGTTTTCACAGAAAAAATAGTATTATGCAATTTAGCACGCTTTCTTACATTGGCAAAACCATTATCCACATGTTATATATAGCTGTGAAATGAAAGAAAAATATTGTTGTAGCTCAGCCCACCTTATTCACTGCCATGAAGCATGGATTGTTTTGGTTTCACTTGCATCATTGCATGGTAATAAAAATACTGTATATCTGTGCTTAGCAAGAATGTGATAAACCTAGATGGGGTATCAGACTAGGTACAGTAATCTGCAGGGTGGGATCCAAAACATTGGCAGTGTTATTGTTTAGTAGGTGGGTCTGTTCAACTGCGAAATCGGTGATTTGTAAATGTCTGCAATGTGAATTGCTCAACACTAAAAACTGTCCCATTATGCCAGCATGTACAGTATTAATGTAGGCCATGCAGTAACACTCACGGCTGACCTCCTTTCAGAGAACTGTTCTTGCACAAGATTAATGAATCTCAGTGTACTGTACTAATGTGTCACATGGTGTCAGAAGTGGGATTTGAACACAACCCTTCGGGTGAAGATCACTCTGGAAGACATTGCATAGCCCTCACACAAAATTACACTGAAACGTGTATGCACAAATGTAGGCCATGCAGTAACACTCATGGCTGACCTACTTTCAGAGAATTGTACTTGCACAAGATTTATGAGTCTCAATGTACTGTACTAATGTGTCACATGCTGTCAGAAGTGGGATCTGAACACACCCCTTCGGGTGAAGATCATTCTGGAAGACATTGCATAGCCCTCACACAAAATTACACTGGAACGTGTAAGCACAAAATGTAATACTATAGTACTGAGATAACTACCCTACTGTAGAGTGTATCTGACCATACCTGTGGTACATTCATATGCATGCATGGACTTCCAACTCTACTAAGCAACAAGTGCATTGCACTATCAAGAATGAAAGTTTTCTGAAGTGACGAATAATTGCGCGACCCATTTTAGCCACTCGTTTTGTGGACATGCAGCATTTGGAAAGAAATTTGATTAGCTGTACAATTATGTTAGATGTGAAAGTGCTCATCTCCATACCTTACATAATATGCCAAATAGCTGATTCATTGTCCTTTCAATGAGTCTCTTAAACTGCACGCACTCCACTTATACTGTATGTTGCCATGGCAATGTACTGTTTTGAAACTATTACGAAAGCATTCTTTTAAACTACCATGAAAGATCATTACTTGAAGTTGTGTGACAAGTAAAAGACTTTCTGATGGAACTGAATGCAACTTCAAATTAAAACTTTCACATTTCATTCCATTTATTTATTTTATTTGTTGTTTTGTTTGTTTTTATTTTTTATTTGTTCATTTGATACAACATCAAACTTTCTCCATGCCAACATGTCTTTGTGTCTTTGGTTGGTTTAGAATTGTCTAATATTATTGATCATTTACAATTTGGAAAAGGCCAAACAAGCAGAAAATATGGCAGCTGCCTCAGCTAGGTTTCAATTTAAAAACAATTAAAAAAAAATCTTTTTCTCAAGACCAAAATTACCAACAAGTGTCTACAAAAACAAGTTGATATATAGAGGGTTAAAATTCACTGTGAATAAAGAGGATTCTTAACACAGACAGAGATGTAGGAGCTATTAAAGTGGACCTTAAGTATAGACTTAAAAGAATATATATTTTAGAGGTTTGAAAGGGAATTTTATTCATCCAACTCTGATTTTCATTTCTCCATTGCTGGGATATAAAATGCTGAAATTTATTTAAATTGAAAAAGTTGATTGTACAATAATTTGTGATGTCCTTCTTGTACAACTCACATTCCCTGCTTTTGTTTTCTTTTGAAATAAAGATGTTTATATGACCTTGAAATAGTGTTTGCTTTCATAGCATGTTGTATGGAGAGGGTTATGTACCTAAATCACCCTGTAACAGTGAGACTGGTGGCAGGCACTTTGGAAACGGGCACATCAAACCATGTAGCTGATTACATTACAGTAATATGCTACACAGGTATGATGAAACACACTACTGGATTTTCGATGTCAGACTATCACTTCAAATTCTGATCCAGACTCAACACTGTGTGATCAAGGCTGTCAGGACTATCAATATTCAAGAGTAAGTGATAGTAGGAACAAATAGGAGGTCAGGAGGGGCAATGTACATTCACTTTCTTTCATATTTATTCCTATTCCTATATTATTGTAACTACAGTACAATACATTGCTCCTCTTATGTCATTTTCAATTTAATGTTTCATTTTCACTTTATCTGAAACCATACGCCTTCTGGAATCTACTGGCCACATGAATATATGAATACTGCCCTCACTTTTACAAAATTTCATCAACAACATCTTACAGTCACATAGAATTCATTGACAAGTTTCCCAAGCATACATGTGAATCTATCCACAAGCTAACTTCTCTCTGAGATACACAGACCCCCATCTCCTTTGAAAAATGGAAAAGGTTAGAATGATTTTTTCCAACAGTTGAAGCATAGGTGCACATGCTCAGGACACTCTCTGTAGCCTACACAGCAAACATGAACTTTATTTCATTCAGTAGTATGGTGACTGAAGTGCATGGAATACTATATGCAGTAACCATAATCTGTAAGTATCCAAACACCACTCGCAATTGTGCTTTACATCTATAATTTAGCACAAAACCCTGGTGGTAAGCAGGAAGAGGACGTTAGAGGCCATCCTCTGGAGAGCGCCCTCTACCACTGTGCTTTTAGTTTATCAGGGTCTAGTTGTGGGTAGGTGGGGATTACATGTAAATAGGAGGTAAGAGAGGGGCGATGTAGATTCACCAAAACTCCCTGGTTTGGGAATCTACGAGCCCCGATACTTATCTCATATTTACACTTGTAATCCAGTCAGCGTTGGTTCACATGCAATTTGGACCTTGGTTTTCTCCTTCGATTAAAGTTAAGTTTGGATCTCCGAGCCACGGACAAACCCAGGAGCCAGCGAAGCATGAAGCCAGGAACCGATGCCAGTTCATTTCTCCTGCAGTCCAAACTTGACTTTAATCGATGGAGAAAATTAAGGTCCAAATTGCATGTGAACCAAAGCTGGCTGGATTCCAACGTGAACAGGAGGTAATGAGGGGCGATGTAGATTTGGGTAATTCCACCGTCATAGAGGTTTAACACAAAGCTATGTACTGTGCTGGGACAACACAAAATTTTGGTTTGAAAACTTCAAATTCTTCTTAAAACCTAACCAGTGAAAAAATCCCATTTTTAACTCCAAGATTGGCAAAATATGATGGGGAAGGGGGGGGTTAGTTAGTTGGGGTTTTACGGCTCAGTTTGTAACCAAGGTAGGTGGGAAAGGGAAATACTATCTAGAATGAAGTCACCCAATGCACAAGTTGCCAGAAAGTAATGTAACTGCAGAGGAAGAGTGAAACACATAAAACTCATGGGGGAGGGGTAGGGGGTGGGGTAAGATCTATAAAGTGCTCACCTTTGCGGACAGAAATCTGATTTTCAGCACTGCCATTAAAATCAAATAAGACAACAAATAAGTCAGGGTCAGAGTCTTCTGTGCCACCAAAGACATCCTCGTTGGAACTCCATCCTGTAAGGTCGCTGGGATTCTGAGGACCATGTGAAGGGGTACTGGGCAAGGGGCGTGACTGGATACCCTCCTGGAAATCTGTGAAAAGAGAAAAAGAGATAGAATGCAAGTATAAGGACATGTTCTTTTTTTCACTTCTTGTTACTTCCTTTTGGTAGTGTTCAAAGGTCATATGAGGTCAGCAGAAGTCAAGATGTGAAAACATCGTAAAAAATGAGAAAGTCATGAAGTGTAAATATGAGGGATGAACCAAGTCAGTGCAACAAATCATTCCCTTTCAGCAAGGAATCTCTAAGCCTTTGGGCTTTCTGGTTTTTCTGCTAGTAGGCTATATTCAATTCTTTGACTGATCCTTTACACAAAGCATTTGATATTCTCGAATTCTCAGAAAATTTTCTGACTAGAAAAAGGGAAACACATTTTGATGGTTTTCTTTGCCTTCAAGGATGGTCATACAATGTAGTTAGCAGAGCTAAAAATTTTGCCAGATGGCTTTGCAATTATAGACAGTAGAGGAAATACAAATGTTAGTAGGATGTATGGAGGGGCGATATAGACTTACATCATCTGTATAATTAATGGAAAGATGTTAGGTGAAAAGGAAATGATGAATACTGCCTTGATATCATGTCATCCCTAGTGATAACTTAGCAAATCAAAGCAAACTGTCATACAGATTATATACAAGATGTGCTAAAAATGTCACAATTCACAGGTTTAGAGTAAAGAAGGGTAGCAACAGCTACATATTCCACACACCACAGTAAACATGGTTTTTCTTCATTTTTGGTGAGGGAAGGAGAGGAATTGACCGTCCTGGGAAGTTATTGCAGCAGAGGGGGATGCTCCCCAGTTCCAAAATTGTTCATGTAAGTTAGCTTACAGTACTGTTTATGCAAAATTGTGCTACCTCTGGCAAAACTTTCCCCTACCCCCCCCTCACAATTCAAGTTCGAAAACCCCTTATTTGATTTCTCGTACAAAATGTCTAATATATTGCAGGAACTTTCCTTACAATTACAATTAAGTGTTAGGCAAATAAACTACATAGGCATATGTAATATTTGATATTAAATGATATTGAACTGTGTATTGTGCAACACCAATAGTATACATGCAGTCCTACAGTATCCATGACAACACCAAGTTCAGTTTTAGACCAATGAACTCCCTCAACACTCTCCGGCCTGGGAATGTAGAAGTAAATTAAAAGAATATGATAGCATAAAACTCCTTCCATGGTTACATACTGTACCAAAAGAGCCTTGTCAGTTGTCTCGATCAAGCTACATGTATACCCTCACATTTGAAAATCATCCTATTGGCCTATATGTGTACATATGAACTTCACATTAGCAAAACTATTTGCCAAGTTTCTATGGTGAACCTTATCACCATATGGCACTGTTGACTTGGTACCCAACCACTTTTCTGTGGATACAGCCTTCAAATACTTACATGTTCAGTTCAGCCTGACAACTGATACAATTTATGAGTAGAGATAAAACAATCAGATCCAAATTACTATTACAATGACCTTTGGGGTAATACATTAGAAAAAGTCACAGAAAGGTCAGACAAAATACCAACATGTTTCATCTACAATGGAGCTGTTTGTGAGGTCATCTTTAACTTCCTGTACAATACAGTGGGTATAGGCATGCAGATAGATGTGTGCAAGAAGTAGATTTTGTTATGGTTTGGTCACATGGCTTCATCCTTTCCAGCAGTATACTGTGATGAAGAACATGTGCTACTGCAAGTTGGGTCTCGAGGCAGGCTGCATGCTGTGTTCATGGCGGATTGGCTAATATTTTGTGTAGTTTCAAGTAGGCCTTCACACAGCTTAGGCTAAAGAATGATGCGTACAGCATATATTGTATAACTGAGACTTCTTTGAGAGTACCTTGGACTGACTTCAAGTTCAAAAGTACTGACACGGTAAATCATTTGGCCATTAATTTTCGTATCTGGAAGATCAGACCATTAGAATTTGAGAATTTGTCCACCCCTTGGACTTCATTAAGTTGAAAATCAAAGAAAATTCTGCTGTTCAAGTTTATGTTTTGTACGATTAAGTACACATTTTTCACATAAAGAGATCAAGTTGGGTAAAGGCAAAGGCCTACTCCTACCTATGAGCCATTCTAGCTTGTGGAAAGGATGGGCAGAGGTGGGGTCAGGCGGATATACTGTAGGCTACACAAACTTGACAAATACAATTACAAGTGGTGACTAAAATGATACTAGAAGCTGAATGTGGCATTGCAGATTTTGAAGAACATCCCAGTCCTTCCCCATCCACTCAAAATCTCCCCATGTTCAGCCTCATTTTTTGTTATGTGGAAATTGGCTACAACACAGGCAAATACCATTCACAGTATTACTTTAAATGAATGCTCCTACTAAATGATTTAGCCCATAATAGCCAATGGAGGGCTTGAAACTGTCCCCTTTGTGTAACGAAAATTTTGCTGCCTTTGTTCTTCTATGTAAACAGCTTTTCATTCCCTTCACCCAGCTCATTCAAGAAACATGTGGTAAACCAACAAGAATTAGAAGACAGTACACATTAGCTTCAAGTAATTTCCACACAGATCCCAATTAACGTCAAGGTAAAAAAAATCTTGCCACAAAGTCAGTTTGTCTCTCTTCGCCATTACTACTCCACAGGGAATATACCACTAATTACAATCAAAATACTTCTAATTCCATTTTAATCAAGTTTTATATATAGCTCAGAACTGGCCAGCAAATTACCTAACATGACAAGCAAGAGATCTTCATGATCATGTCTTCACTAATTTTACGACCATGAACCGTCCAAATGATTTCTGACTGATCACGAGGATTAAAAAGTTAGCAACTCCCGCTGTGATAAAACAGAATTGCCTCAAAGGCGCTCTTATAACCAGCTGCAAAAGCTATCCAGCCAGGTGGTCAAAGGTCATAGGCAGAGTTCAAGTTTGATAGGAATTCCTTTTCCTGATGGATTTTGCTGGTACTATTGTATGCAGATATCTGTTACATTTTGTGTTTTGATACAAAAAACCACACTGGATCACATACAGTTTCTGCCCCATGGCATTTGCAACTTGTCAAAATATTCTATGAAGCTCTTTAAAATTACCGTGGGGCATAGGGAAATAAATATAAAGTGAAATTTGTATTGCAATTTCAAGGTAAAACAGCCTCCCATGAGAAGAGGCATATAACACAACAAAGTTCAGTTTTTCCCCACTCAAATCCCCTAAACTCCCTGGTTTGGATAGCTAGGCTGTGAGCTCTGACACTTATAGTACAGGTCACTACTGTACTTACAATATGCATTTCCTGATACTGCCTACAGTGTAACAACTATTTGGCAAAGACATTATAGGGAAAATGCAGTCATCCCCAATTTGAATCTAGTGTAGTGTCTACCCTATTTCACAAACTGCTCTTAAGAATCATGTGACAATATTTTTCTCATTAAATTGTGAAGTTTTCTAGGTAGTAACTCCTTGATGGTTTACCTATATGTGCAATTGTTCTGAAATATCATCAAAGATACTTGAAGGCAGGGCCGGACTATGCGTGTATGGGGTCCGGGGCACGCAATTGTGTGAGAGGCCCTATAATACAGCTTAGGGAACACTTCCGGAACACCCAAGGTATATATTATTCCCATATGTGGGGGGTCCCAAAATGTGGGGGGCCCAGGGCATGTGCCCCTGTTGCCCTGCCCTTAACCCGCTAGTGCTTAAAGGGAAATAAGAAAAAAATTGTTGGATTTAGCTACTGTTTCAAAATAAATTTGGGGCAACTGCTTATGCCCTTTAAAGGGAAAATGCAGCCCCCCAATTTGAGTTAGTGTACCCAGGTACATTAGTTCCAGAATGGCTCTTATCAATCATGTGACAATATTTTTGTCACATATTTCTTAAATTTATGCAGAATAACTCCTTAGTTTACCTTCAATACTCAATGATTTTATCACCAAACATTGCAAAAAATACTTGTGAGAGAATTAAGGGGAGATCTGTAAGATTTAGCAAATTTCTGAAAATAAACTTGGGGTGACTGCCTTCTCCCTTTAAGGAAAGAGGGTAATGTCATCCTTCCAACATCATGGAAGTACTACCATTATGTACAATGCCTCATTGGTACTACCCCTCATACTTTGATTTTATGCCAACATGCAACTGGTCAAGATTTTGGAAAATTTCTACCTTACATCTTTGATCCTTAACTTTGGGAGCATGTTACAGCCTGGGTTATATTAGATGCAGGTGAAAGCTTGATTTTCTCAGTACTCGGGTTATGGCAGGCATACACAAGGAACCAGTAGGGAGGGATAAGGGGAGGATGAGGGGGAAGGGAAGAGAAGGGAAAAGGAGGGGAGAGGAGGAGGAAGAGGAAGAGGAGGGGATCTCTTCCAACTGATATTTGGCCATTTCTATTGTATGTTGAATACTTGGTACTATACATCCTGCGTTTTGACACAATTAACCAAACTGAGCCAAACATGGCATACTTTCTAAGTCCTTGGCACTGACCACATTTATAAACTTGTCATCTGGAATGTTTTGGATGCTAGCAGGGAGCTGCTATTTGACACTTCCCTGATGTTACAAATACACAGTACTACACACAGTATTGCACTTTTAAATTAGTGTTCGTCAAATACTAACTTCCTGGTTAGAGGCAGAGGGAATATGATGAGACTTGCAATTTCATGGAAAGGTCTTCTCCCAGGAGGGTAAGCAGGCGATCAGAATAAATTACTACCGTACGACTAGCCAATACTAAAGTATGTCCAATGTGCATAAAACATTTTATAAGCATGCTCCCTACAATATTTCATGTACATTCTCAAGATTTTTTTTTTGTTAAAACATGTTAAAACATAGCTTCATGCAATGTATTCCTCTTTTTCTTTTGCTTTCCTTTTAAAATCAATTTCTTAAAAAAATCCTGAAAAATATTTTAAATTCTTGGAGTATTAAGACTGGTAAAAATCAGCTGGGATTAATATCTTTTATGACTTTCCAGAGGTGTGGTAGTATGTCCATCTTCCAAATAACCCTTTAAAAATCCTTGAAATTGGAAACATTTTATAATTTTCTCCAAAACTTACATGGTTTGAACTTGAGAGTCTATGACCTCGTATACTCATCTCCTATTTTAATACACAGCGTATGTTTTTTCCTAATTGCCTGCAATTCCTACAGTCAAAGACTTCTTTATACTACAGAGGGCTCCCCTGTTCTATGACCTGAGGCTTCTATTCAACTAATGCATCATTCTCTCTATGCTTTCTCCATGTTTAACATGTTATTGGTAAGGGAAGAGCCACAAGTCTCTCTGACTTGGCAAGCAAGAAGAGGACTAGGGAGGCTGCCCTCTGTCAGAGGTCGGTCTCCTCCACCATGCGATCAAGACTTGCCAGCACCTTATTACGGGTAAGTGTGGGTTACAACTGTAAAGAGAGGGGTAATGTACAGAAGATGATTGATACAGTATGTCCATATGCCAGTATCATCAACTTGGAGGTCAATTTGAGTGAGAGTTCCAGTGTTTACCTTTGATTTACCCAATCACCATACAATTTTTATCAGGCAAGCTATTTCAGCAAGAATTCTCTTTTTTTCCCAAGGCACTCATTGAACTCTATTAGGTAAACAGTATCCATTCCTTCTCTTTACCAGGCTTGTCAGATCTTCTAGGGCAATTAGGAAAATACATGTCAATATAAGAAGGTAAGAAGGGCAAGACAAATGAATAAATTTGAACATTTGAAAATTTTCAGCCTCTGGCATTAGAATTGTCATAAATTTTTGCATTGAAACCTTGAAGGCATACCTGGAAAAACCTGAACACTGTACAGTACTACCCAAGTAACTGAGTAACAATATCCCATGCTGCCTACACAAACCCACAAGAGCCCATCCAGTCAACAGGGCCATTTGTCAACTGTACCTAGATTTGGTGTTTTCACCCAGCAGGTTTCCAGACACATTCATCACTTTGTGGTTCCTCTCTTATGGACTCCCCTGCCTCTCATAACAGTCAACCACTTTAGTCTTGAGATGACAAGATTGTTATGATACCTGACAGCTGGAATGAACAAACCATCCGTCAAATTGTATACATAATTTCCGTCATACTTCCTTGGAGAAATTTATGTTTAACATGTAGGCCTACAGTATACAGTAGAGAGGTGCTGTCATGACCACTGCTGTGCAATGCATCAGCAGTAACTAGTGTGGATCGTTCATCAGTATTTATTATCAGTATTGGGGGTTTTTCTCCATTCATCCTGTATCTGGTATCAGTAGAATTTACCGTGAAATGCTGATATAACTTATAAACCAGTACTTCTTGTGACCTTGTCCTATTTTTCCTTAAAAAGGTATTATTTGAGTTAAGTATATTAGACTGTAAGTTCCAACATGTAAGTTCCTCAGTGGTACTGTAGTGCCTAATAGTCTATGCTTTAAAAGTGTACGTACAGTATGGTATGTCCATTTCTCGAATACAGGTACCAGATGGTCATCAGCCAATCTTGAGAATTGAAATACAGTATTGGTATCTGGTACAGTAACATCATTTCCACCTTACATTGGTACAACACTAGCCATAACTATCAACTGTGCTGCACTTACAGTATTTGACCAATTATACAATTAAGGCCCATTACCTCACCACAGACAGTTAGAATTCTCCTACTTCCCACTAAACATCAGGAAAAGGCACTGCACTGTAAGTACTGTAACTGCCCTCCTAGTTACTTCAAACCTCAAACAAAGCTACTGTAGACTTTACCAAGTCTTTCCCTAAGCCACAAAATTCTTCCATCTCTAATTTTCTCTAATTATGACACCACTAGGCTTAACTTCAAATTCCCATATTCAGGCATGTTCACAACAAAAGAAACTTTGTTCATTTACAGTACATAAATTACAAAGTCATATGCATGACTATTCATGTAATGATAGTGAGTCTTTCTTTCAAGTTAATGAAAATAATGATCACTTTCCACTGTCAGACATCTTGACAAGTGATGTGTATTTGACCTGTTTTCTTTGAGCTCTCCAAGGAGATCTTCCACATACAAACCAACTGATGTTGTATACAGTACAAGGAGAGCCCTATTCCAGACACTAATAATCCACGTTCAATTAATATACATTTATAATCACATACACACAGCCACAAAAACAGATGAGGTGCCGGACATCTTGTCTGCATAAAAATCAATGACTGCCTGGAATGAATGATACATGAGTTGACATTAGAAGAGCAATAATCTGTCCGCTGCATATCCGAAGAGCCGGAGTGTTTATAATCGCACTTTATATTAATCGGAGACAATCCAGCACTTTTCCAATTAAATATAACCTAACACGAACATACAGTAGGTTTTTAAAAACACCAAAGAACTTACAGTATGCCACTTAAAGGGGCCTATTGAGTTGATATCTGTTATTTTGTGACAGTTAGTTAGTTAGATGGGATTTTGCGACACACCAACACGATTGTGTTATATAGTGTCATCTAGAAGAGAAAAAGGGACAACGTTGGGGTAAAAAAAACAAGGAAAAGGTCGGGTCAAATTTCACTAAAAGATCCAGGCAAATGCGGGAGTCATGTCAAAAATTTCTATACAGGTTACTTTCCTTG